>JAJJMB010012606.1:848889-984102 GCA_023531105.1 Papaver atlanticum
AGAAGCACACAATTCTAACCCTAAATTAGGTAACTTTTGGAAGTCTATGGGTTTAGAAACAACCTATAAGTCGGGTGAATGATCTTGTGGGATAGATTCATCTATGGAATTAGGCAAATCATCCACACAAGCATCCACAGGGTCATCTATATCATCTGTCTGGAACAGAGAGTCACTACAAGATTCATCATCATCAGCATATAATTTTTGGCATTCTAGAACTCTCAATCTTAGTTCCAAACTAAGTGGTGTGTGTTTGTAATACTTCTCATATATAGTTAGAGGTGATTCTTCACTTACCATTTGTGGAGCAAAAACTCCATACCGTTGCCTATGCATATATTCACCAAGCGTCATCTCAGATGAGGTTGCCTGATAATTTGAATTTCTATGCTTATATTCTGCCAGTGTCATCTTAGGTGACGTCTCCTGAGAAAGAGTCATCATCCTCAAAAAGGTACCTGAAACAAAATTCTAAAACAGAAAACAAGTCAAATGGAACTAAAAAAAAAAAATCTTCTTCTTTTTTTCCGTTCTTTTTTATTTCTTTTCTTCCTCACGTCACAAATATATTACCATCCAGTGAGAGCGTGCCACATCACCCCTTCTGACACCACCGTACTCAAAATCCATTTTGAATTCAAGAGATTTTTTTTCCATATTTTGAATTAAAATTCCAAATGAGACACAATACCAACTCTCTTCTCAGCCGTAGCACAACCTCCTTCCAAAACTCTAGACACAACACCAACTGCACCATCTCGGCAATACTATTCCCTGACCATGTAACTTCTAGACCACAGCTAATTGCCATCTCCATTCAGGTCTAATACTTCCCTGCCTTTCTCGTCTTCGCTGCGCTAGCTTCTTAGTTTCTTCCCATATAACCACTGATTATCCTCCACCGGTATCAGTAGCTTGTACAAATCATTACTGCCAACAAACATTTCAGCCATACTACCTAAGCATTCTTCACTGTTCAGCAGCCCTCCAATTGTCGAGCACAGATACCCAATTTCAGTTCAGACTGGATTTCAGTCCAGTCGTTTGTTCTCAACTCCAACTCGACTGCTTCCTGCAACTTCAGTTCGATGCCAACAAACCAGATACTCAGCTGCCACCTTCTCGACAAATCACCACTGCCAACAGAGCATTGTTGTCGTTTGCTGCTATGATTTCCCAGTTGAGAAATATCATTCAAACCTGCCAAGATCCATCTCCTTATCAGACTCGAGCAAGTACCACAACACCAGCTCCACTTTGGTCGTACTCCTACAGCTAGCACTTCCATTTCAAAACCCATGCAAACCAGTGCATCAACTCAATTTTCCATCTTCTCTCATGTCAGAGCTCTTTATACGACTACCGTTGGCACACTGCCAGTCGATGCTACCAATGGCAGTCGAGTTCAAAAGCCCTTGAGCATCACCAGATCCTTCATAATCACCACAATCTACCGGCCAAACCCACAACACCACTGCAGAAAACTCTTCACTGCCAACTGCCCATTTCAAATCTCAGTACAGAATCCATCTTGCGTTGCTCATACTTCCATCGTAGGTACAAACTCCACTTTTCTTCGCCACTGGAGAATACCCATCGAACTCATGGCTGCAAGCATCAGTTTCTCAGCATAAACACCATCACTGCCAGCTATGACCATAGCAGCAACTTTTGTCCGTCTGATGCCTAACCACCGACTGCAATCAGCTCACTTCTATTCTCGCTGCCAATTACTCCATTCTTCATTTTGTACGGGTACGCATACTTACCCAGTCTCCATCAACCATTTAGTACACACACAAGTATGCATACATTTGGTTCCCGGTTTTGGACTTATACACTAATGCGCGAACACATTATATGCTTATATCCAAGGATGGTTACATGTTCTAAACTCTTTATTTCAATCATTGAAACATTCTTAGAGGATGTTAAATAGAGGTTATTCACACACTATTTTTCATCAAAGCAATTTTCAAGATATTGAAATAATCAACATGACTTTCGTCACTTATAAAGATGAATTTGGCCAAAGCGAAAGCTTACAAACACATATTTCGAGAAATAGATATGCGAGATAAACTCGGCTCAAAATAGCAAATGTGTATAATCGAAGTCTATATAGTAATACGACTTTTGTCTTAAGATGGGAGATAGAGTAGATAGACTTTTGAGTGATAGATAAGTTCAAGTCTCCACATACCTTTTTGTCGATGAAGATCCACCAGTTCCTTGAGCAGTTCTTCGTCTTTTCATGATGAACGCCATGGAGTCTAGAGCTCAACTACACTTTATATCCTAGTCCGAGACTTATCTATAAGTAGACTAGAAATCAAGACTTATAGTTTTGGCAACTAAACTTGACAACAAGCTTGAGATAGCAACGCTTGCGAGTTCGATCGAGCAATGCTCTAACAATCTCCCCCTTTGTCAATTTTAGTGAAAAAACTATCAATACATATGGAATACAAAATAAATAAACTTTGCATCTTCTCTTCCACATGCATGATCTCCTTGGTTCTTTAACATTACTCGAAATCTTCGTCACTTCCAAGTACTCCAATGATTCCAAAGGTATTCAAATCAGCATCACCGTTGTTGAAGATCCGTAGCCATAACAATGAGAAAACAAAAGCTCTCAACCATTGTTACACAGTGTCATAGTATTATTACACAGCATCAAAGTTCAATTGTATCACAACTTTGACAACAATACTATGGTGATATGTAATACTCCCCCTTAGTCAATACCTCATATCACATGGAAACCACTCCCCCTTACATAATGATCCGAAAACCATATATATTTGTAGTGTGGACCACACATTAATTCTCCCCCTTTTTGTCAATAAAATTGGCAAAGGTACGAAAACTAGTGGGATCCTAATGAAATTTTCATAGAGACACTTCATGACCAAAAGAAAGCACATATCAACTTTTTAGATGCAATCATATAGACGAAACTAAATGCATTCATCAAGGAGTATATAAAGATACAAGATAACCCCTATAATATTCCATAGCCGCACTCCCCACAAAGATTTGGCAATTAAGCACAAGTTCAATTAAGAACTCTCCCCCATATAATGTCATTCCCGAAGGAACAACAAGAGCGACCTTACTTTCACAAGGAAAGAAGGATTTCTTTGGACAAAAACAAATCACATAAGAATATAAATTTGTATCCAAAATACTCAATTGAATTAACCACAAGTGAACCCATGATTAATTCAACCGGAATACGCAACCAAATTAACCACGAGAGAACCCATGATTAATTCAATCGGAAATGCTCAACATAAGAGAACTTACGGAGCCGCACAGTATATTCATAAAAAAATATGGATCAGGGAAGATCAATACTGCGGAATAAACAAAGATTCATTCTATCTTTCATCACTATTTGCATAATGACATATAATAGACTTAATCTTTGTAAACAAAAGCTCATCCTTTCTTCCCATCAATATTTGCATAATGACATAAAAGGCTTATCTTTTGTTTTTGTCAAAAGTTCATTCATTCTTTTATCAATACTTGCATATCGACGTACGAAAGACTTAACTTTTGACCATGTATGGGACAATTATAGTTCACGGACGCAAACACACATATCCCATAACAAATTGCAATATATAGAACCATAAAGATTAATACTGCAAAATCATCTTCCAAACAAACTTTAGAATTTAAATAAATAAATCTAAAAACATAGAAGATGACAATCGTTGGACATAGCTATGTGTAATCACAATAATGGCTATTCCAAACTCTAGTTATTCTTCTTAAAACACAAGAATAAAATTCTCATAAGAAGCTTTCCTAGACAAAATCAAAATAGACTCTAAACCCAAAAACATGAATCAATCATCATCTTCATCATCAGAGACCATGAGGGTGGTTTGAATCTTATTCATGTCATCCTTGATTTCAGGGAACTTAGTAGCAATCACAAGTAATATTTCTTGTACACACCTTACCTTGGCATTAATCTTACAAACACCTTTAAGAATTTGTTGAAGAAGATTCATGGAGGAAGTATCACATGAGCCATCAGGGGTGTCATATCTTTGTCTCTTGCAAGCATTCTCCTTCATATGTTTGAAAGTACATGGACGAACAAGCTTGGGAGTTCCAATGGAGTTTCCAATCGGAGCAATAGAGAAATTGCGACAAATTTGCTCAATCAAGCAAGGATATCCTAACTTCTTGTTGGGAGACGTCATCAACAACATTTGATATATGATAAGCCCATAAATGTCTAGACTTTGAGTTTCCAATACAAGGAAATAGACCAACTCCGTAAACTCACGGCCCCAACGAGAATTCTCAATCGTGGAGGGACAAAGATTAGAAATACCAAGTTTTCCGAAGGACATCAAGGCAAGACTAAGATGAGTGGTATGAAATTTTCCTTCATTCCAAGCAACACTCTTACCACAAAGACCATTAGAGAAGGTTTCATACGATGGTCTTTCATGACTAGGTCTTGGAAGGCAAAAACTCCCAAGGGGAATTTTAGTCATTTTTGAAATCAACTCTCTATTAACAAGAATCCTTTGTCTCTTTACCATGGTCTTGAATTCCATGTCATTACAATTAACATCATAGATGTTAGCATAGAAGACTCTAGTAAGAGTGTCAAAACCTTCACCAAGACCATCAAAGATATTTACAAGATTGAATTTTTCAAAATAAATCAAATCCTCTTTATGCCCACTAGTAAAATCCAACTTCTTTTCTAGAATAAACCCATTAGATGAAATTCTTTCAAAAACCTTCTCACAAGAATCATTGACAAATTTAATTCTAATGGAACTTTGATTTAATGGTAAGTTCATGCTAGAGGAGGATGAAGAACCCAAATTTTTAGAAACCTCTTTTGAAACTTTGAAATTCTTCATGAGATCTAGAAATTAAGGGATTAGAGGAAGAGATGGCTTACTTGATATGTATCTTGAAAACCCCACTTTGCTTTTTGATCTCCAAGGAGGATTAATGGAGAAAACACATGAACCCTAGAGCGTTCACGTACGCGGGCAAGATGGGAGGAAGAAGAAAGTACGCGTACCTTTCTTTTATGAACCCACAAATGGGCTTGGACCCGTTTTTGAACCGCGACCCACAAAAGGAAGGTAGGATTTCTTAAAACGTTCATCATCCAAGGTTTGTACACTGAAGATCAGTACAGTGCAGTAAACTAACCTTGGATAAAAGAACAAAAAGTTTTTAAAAATAAATTAACCCAGACAAAAAAATCAACCATTACTTCCCCCACATCAAGTTATATACATATGTGGTAAAGTCAGTCTTGTTACCAAGAGACTAAATGTGCAGAGAAATTCTCATGCACCTTTTCAGGTTGATATTTGTGAATATTAGTATAATCATAGTAATGATTATATTCCGTGTCAATGGAATTTTTTGAATCAATTTTCTTATACCCAAGAAAAGACTTTTTCCGAAGATTAGAACCTATGTCAAACTCACAAGAAATATTTTTATCAATGTCACATGAGTTGGAAGTAGGTCTAGTTCGTACATCATGAATACATGATTTGACGGGTACAAAACTTTTATCGGAACAATTCTTATTCTCAAAGGAATTAATCTTTTCTAAGAATCTAAAAACGCTTTCAAACGCTCTAAATAGATCTTTGTCAATTGATCCATTGTCATAGTATTCCTCATAAAGATTAAGGGTTAATCTAGTGAGATTCCATATCTTTGAGCGTCGACTACGTTTTTTCAATAGACTCTTCTTAGAAGAACTTTTAATTTTTCCTTCAGATTGTTCCTCATCATCTAGACTTTCCAAGGACATAGATGAAGCGAGATTATCACAAGAGACCATAGGTCTAATAAATAATCTTCGAACACTCTTTACGGAATTCTGGCGTGCATTACAGATGCCAGGAGCGAGTTTCCTAAAGGAGTTTCCCATAGGGACCGACTTTTAGGAAACAATCAAACACAAACTTATTAGGTTTATGGTGTTTGCCTGCCCTAATACTAATTCAAAAAGCGGGGGTCTAACAACCTCACCCAATATTTCGCTTAGCAATCTGTGTGGACTAACTCCAATATACTTTTAAGAGAATCAACTAGACAGTCAGACTCAATCTTAATAAAAAGTATATCAAAGAGTTATATCCCAATTTCTCGATTCAATCCCAACTCAAACAAATAGAAATCTGCAAGTCTGATTGAATACAAGAGAAATAAACTTGAACGGTACCAAAGACCAATGTTCAAGGATCAATCAATTTCAATCAACAACAAAAGGTTGGATTTACCAATTGATCGATACAAACGCACAACCTGTGATATTTTAATTATATAACAAAATATAATACGGAAAAGAAATAACACAGACACCAGAAGTTTTGTTAACGAGGAAACCACAAATGCATAAAAACCCCGGGACCTAGTGTAGATTGAACACCATACTGTATTAAGCCGCTACAGACACTAGCCTACAACAAACTAGCTTCGGTCTGGACTGTAGTTGAACCCCAATCAATCTCACACTGATCCAAGGTACAGTTGCGCTCCTTACGTCTCTGATCCCAGCAGGATACTATGCACTTGATTCCCTTAACTGATCTCACCCACAACTAAGAGTTGCTACGACCCAAAGTCGAAGACTTTAATAATCAAATCTGTATCACACAGAAAAGTCTACAAGCATAGATAAATCTATCTCCCACAGAAATACCTATGAGTTTTGTTCTATCTTTTGATAAATCAAGGTGAACAAGAACCAATTGATAACCCGGACTTATATTCCTGAAGAATAGCCTAGAATTATCAATCACCTCACAATAATCTTAATCGAATAGCGAAACAAGATATTGCGGAATCACAAATGATGAGACGAAGATGTTCATGACTACTTTTCTATCTTGCCTATCGTAGAAATTAATCTCAAGCCAATTTTACGATTGCACTCAATCACGATAGAAACAACAAGATCATATCACGCAACTACATAGAAAATAGTTGGGTCTGGCTTCACAATCCCAATGAAGTCTTTAAGTCGTTAACCTACAGGGTCTCGGTAGAAACCTAAGGTTAAAGGAGAATCGACTCTAGCTTATACAACTAGTATCACACAGGAGGTGTGGGGATTAGGTTTCCCAGTTGCTATAGTTGTCCTTTATATAGTCTCCAAATCAGGGTTTGCAATCTAAGTTACCTTGGTAACAAAGCATTCAATATTCACCGTTAGATGAAAACCTGATTAGATTCAAGCTAATATATTTCAACCATTAGATCGAACTTAGCTTGTTATACACATATGAAATATACGTCATTTAGGTTTGAGTAACCGTACCTAAACGTGTACACCTAGTTGGTTCAACAGTAGTTAACAAAATGGTTAGCTATATGAGCACTTTCATATCAACCTTATTCATCTTCACCATAACTAGTCCAAATGACTCAAATGAACTAGTTCAAGAGTTGTTCAATGTCTTTGATTTTATAGAAGTATACAAGACACAATCGAAGCAAAATCGGTTTTGATTCACTCGAATCGATTCATGAACATTATAGCCACGGTTTGCAAATTGCATTCCTTAATATATAAACGTTTTAGTTCATGAACAAACCAATTTTAGAAAGTAACACACTTAAGTATGCGTACGGGTATGCGTATTTAAGTAACCCCATTTGAGTTTGTTTTGGTTTCAAAACTCAACAGAAATTCACGGACGTGAACTTTCCGCCAGTATGCGTTCGGGTACGCATACTTAGGTAACCAGATTGAGTTGGTTTTGATTTCCAAACTCAGCAGAAATTCACGGATGTGAACTTCCGCCAGTTTGTGTACGGGTACGCATACTTACCCAGTCTCCATCAACCATTTAGTACACACACAAGTATGCATACATTTAGTTCCCGGTTTTGGACTTATACACTAATGCGCGAACACATTATATGCTTATATCCAAGGATGGTTACATGTTCTAAACTCTTTATTTCAATCATTAAAACATTCTTAGAGGATGTTAAATAGAGGTTATTCACACACTATTTTTCATCAAAGCAATTTTCAAGATATTGAAATAATCAACATGACTTTCATCACTTATAAAGATGAATTTGGCCAAAGCGAAAGCTTACCAACACATATTTCGAGAAATAGATAGGTGAGATAAACTCGGCTCGAAATAGCAAATGTGTATAATCGAAGTTTATATAGCAATATGACTTTTGTCTCAAGATAGGAGATAGAGTAGATAGACTTTTGAGTGATAGATAAGTTCAAGTCTC
Organism: Papaver atlanticum; assembly: GCA_023531105.1. Taxonomy (NCBI): domain Eukaryota; kingdom Viridiplantae; phylum Streptophyta; class Magnoliopsida; order Ranunculales; family Papaveraceae; genus Papaver; species Papaver atlanticum. Next base: position 857,170 of record JAJJMB010012606.1, read on the forward strand.
CACATACCTTTTTGTCGATGAAGATCCACCAGTTCCTTGAGTAGTTCTTCGACTTTGCATGATGAACGTCGTGGAGTCTAGAGCTCAACTACACTTTCTATCCTAGTCCGAGACTTAGCTATAAGTAGACTAGAAATCAAGACTTATAGTTTTGGAAACTAAACTTGACAACAAGCTTGAGATAGCAACGCTTGCGAGTTCGACCGAGCAATGCTCTAACACTAACCCACGCTCACCTGATTCAATCTAGTTCTTTGTTGTTGGTTAATTGAAATGAATGGTGTAAGATAATGAATGTGTCCTAGATATGAATTTAATGCAGGAAGGAGATATTGAAAAATTTACAAATCAATCAAATCCATATCCTTGTTACCAGTTTCACATACTCAACATGTATGTAGAAATTTCTAAATGATGTTCTTCACTTAGTCTGAATCACCGAGTTAGCTCGAAAACGGCTCATGACACAACCTAGTCAGTCCATGAAAGGGGTTTAAATGTCATTTACTAACTAGGATAACTGACACATAACCATTTAACTGTCGTTACCCGTTTTTTGAAGAAAAAAATGGGACAGAAAAGGTCAATCTCGACTACTTTATATAATGATTAAAAAAAATGGCCATTTTCTTAAATATGATTCAAAAAGGTGGCCACTTTATTAAAAAGCCCATAAAACAATGGCCCATGGTACATACCCACCGGCATATCCTCATCTTCAACAAATTCATCTTCTTCATCTTCCTTCACATATGGTTGAAAAACAACGTCATCAACACCCATTGTGTTTAACGTCTCTCTCAAACTTGCCACCAACTTTTTTTTATTCCTTTTCTTCGAGTCCTCGTACTCTTACCGTGTTGCAGTTGGCTCTGTATCAACCCAATCGACATCCTTTTCAAGTGTTTTGGCCAATTCCCAAATTGGGAAATGCTCATATGCCCACACCTACATCCGAAGAACCACATCCAAAAATTAAAGGAATTGAAGGAATAGAAACAAAACACTAGAAATTGTTTGCTTCGACACAACAAAATAAGAATAAAATTTTAAAACTCAATGCATGGTTCGGCTTATAATTAAAAAGTATTATAAGCAGAACCTGACAAGTAAATTGTTTGACTTGTACGTGAGTACAGTTATAATCCGAACCAGACACTGATGATCCAGAAAATTTGAAGTTTGATCGTCGAGAATTACCTGAAGCATAGTGAAGTTTCCTCTAATGTTTGTACTTGTCAACCTAGAGTCGGTCGCAAGTTGATCCAGCAGGTAAGCTAGTGAGTTCGTTCCCCGAGTATACTTGTTAACGGTAGCAAGATTCTTTACCAATTAGAGATAATTAGCATTCACCTTATTTCCGGTAAGGTCAGGAAAGATATCTCTGCCAAGAGTATAAAGCAAGTAGGTGGTTCCGGTTTGCTTCACTTTGATCTCGTCCATTACCAACACTCCACTCTTTACTTTCTCCTTTGTGTTCTCAATTGCTTTTTCAAGTTAGTTAGCTTGATCTTCTTAGTTTTCCCACAGGGTATCAAAATGGAATCAACATCTTTAACGGATCGACAAAACTCCAACTCAGTTTTGTATGCATCCCAACCAAGAGTTTCCTCGAACAACTGGTACAGCTCATCCCAACTCATGTCATAATAATCAGAATCCACGTTTACATCCCTTGCTTTAAGGCCTGTAATCTTACTCGCATCATCAGGAGTGATTGCCATCTATCCAAAAGGTAATTAAAATGTCTAAGTCTCTGGAAAAAATCTCTCAGCAAAGGCGGAGGCCGTCACACTATCATATTCCTGATGTCCATATTGAATGGCAGGCCATAAAGCAGAGGATTGTACGTAAGCAAGCACCTCAGGAACCTCTTCATAAAGTTTCCATTCTGATGCCCTATGGTGTCTCAATACTCGGAATGCACGGTTGTGATCAGGAGTCTCATAAATTATTTTTGCCCAAGAATCGGCGTAACCAATCAACATATTTTCTTTATCTTCCGGAAGACCATGAGGTAAACCATTCGATCGAGGTGAAATTCCGTCATCTTTATCAGGAATGTGTAAACCTGTAATCCGTTGTTCTGTAACTTTCTTCTCTTTCTCGGGTTCTGCAACCTTCTTCCCTTTCTCGGGTTTTCGTTGGGGTTGTGTTTTTTGATTATCATCAACTTCTTCATCATCATAATCTATTCCTTCTTCTTGTCTTCCAACTCTTCCTTGTTCATCTTCTACTTCTAAAATGTCATTTCCTCTACCTCCCGCTCCCAATTTTTTCTTACCTCCTCCTTGAGGATCTGGAGTTTTAGAAGTAGAAGGCGTTACCTCTATCTTCTTCCTCCTTTTACCTGCAATATTCCTGACACAAGTATAAAACTTATAAGCCTAATACTTCGAACAACAAAGAAAAACGAACTATATGAAATATGGATTTGAAATACCAAAAAATTGTCAACAAATCAAAAGGTTCGGCTAACCCTAAGTAACACAAATGAGCCGAACTATGTCTTAATCTTTTGATTCTTATATACAGAGAGTGGTTCGGCTTATATGTACAAAATACTTTCAAGCCGATCCTTCATATTCGGCTCAACACTAATAGTATCGAATAAGACGAACCTATACTTATGATTCGGCGCATAATGAAATCATAGAATAAACCGAACCCCTACACTTGCACAATTTTTTAATTCTAACAATACATATTCGGCTCAAAACTAATAGTATCGGATAAGCCGATCCTAAATACAGGGCTTCTATGTAACTAAGTTCGGCTCAAAACAAATATGAACTGTTAAGCCGAACTGTCCATATGCACTTTCAGAGTTCAGTTTCAAGAACAGTTCAAGGAAAATATGGACCTACTTTTAAGCCGAACCCTACACTGTAACCGCCGCAAAACACTAATTTTTGACGTATTCAACCTATTATACCAATCAAAAACATCAAATACGAGATGGGTTTGTAGAACTTACTTTCTTATCCTCATTTCAGGAGTTGGTTTTTCACTCGGTTGAATTTCCGGTTCGATTTCAGTTTCTACATCTTCATCTTCAATTGGTTCTTCAATTGATTTCTTAGAACCCGTTGTCTTATTCTTTGTACAACGACCCATTATATAGTTGAGTTTAATCGACGATCAAATTTTCACGAATCGACGATTATCAGTTTCACGGTGATGCGATGAAGAAAAAAATAGTGAGGGTTCGGCAAAGGCAGGGGAGGAAGAAGAAGAAGACTTGTGTTTTGAAATTGATTTTAGGTTTTTGTATTAGGAGTAAGGATATATTAGTAATTTAAAAGGCTTAAGGGCATATAGGTAACTGAACTACCCATAGGGTACCCCTTATAAGGTCACCCAAGATGGGACTATTGTTTTGTATGCCCTGAAATTTTTAGATATGCCCTAAAACGGGATTCCATTTTTATGTCGTTTTTCTAGTTTTTTCCAAAATTGTTTAATGTTGTAGGGCCTTGATCCCATGTATGTGCGGCCCATATAGATGTAACCATGGTTTACCTCATAGCCTATATATATAGGCTTAAACCTATGTAACTTGTAACTTATCTCTAATGAATAAAAGTTCTCCTTCTTCTTCTTCTGTTGTTCCATATTCTATTTCTACTTCAACACGTTATCAGCACGACTCTAACAACTGTGCAAAAAAATTTAATAGTTCGAGAACTGTGATGGATTACTTCTTCAAGATTAGCGTGGTTCTTATTTTATGATTATAATATTATGGATGTGTTACCAGGTATTTCTTTTTAACAAAACAATTTTGTTTTCATAGTATTTTCTAGGGTTCCACGAATATATGATTGTGAAACATAGAGATTGCACCATTAGATTTTCACGCAATTTGAATATGTGTGTACCAATTAGGTGTTACATACTTTATAAAAATTTAAATCAAATCAGAATATGATTCAATCTCCAAATCCCGATTTTAATGAAACTGTCTATGTTCATAAAAAACCCTAGTTTGTACCAGCGTAATAAAACTTAATGTTTAAGAATTTGAACCGTTGGATTATGTTTTATTTTGTGTATGAGTTATATATTGTTCTTGCTGAGCTACTATAAAAATTTCATAAAGATCCAACCATGGGAAATACTCAAAAGTACGTGATATTTCCTACTATGTCCACAGAAAGGCTAAATGGAACAGTCATACGACGTCCTGGATATAATTTTATATAGCCGTTGGATTTACTTGAAATTTTATTATGTTTGGAGAAACCTCATGAAGAATCTTATGTACACATTTCATCATCATCAGAGATGGTGGAAATTATTTTCTGATCACTACAGTTGGATGATGAAATTTCCAATTTTATGGTTAACAATATGTTTTGGGCTCATATGCTAATAGTTTCAAGTTTATTATTAATGGGCCTGAATATTTAACATATAATGGACTTTATATGCTTATATCTGTTAACCATGACCCTGTAAACCCAATGGACCGGGGCTTGACCAAATAGTTGATCATACTTTGATTAAACCAACTCGACTCGAATTTGACTTTTTGGACTTAAAAGTACTTGAGCACCATTAAAGGGTATTTGATGTGGAAGTTTGTGTGCACAAGTATAATACTTCCATAATAAATAAATATATTCTACCTATAACGTTGCACCGTTCAAAGAGGAAGCTGTAGTTTTTACTTTTTGTATGCGATATATTAACTTTTCAGATTATGTAATGTTCTGAATGAAGTTTTTGAAACATTCATGAAATTTTCGAAACATTCATGAAATTTTCCCCCCTGAAAATATGAATGTTCAGTGGGACGGATTCCACTTGATAGATAAATATGGAAAGAACATCGAAGAACAAAGGGTTAGACGTGCTAAATCATACCAACATTGGTATACTAGAATATGTGAAAGAATACACATAAATTATGGTAGAAGATACAAGCCTTTTCTAAAAAAAGGACCAGAGATGTAATTCTGGCTCAAGTAATACCGATACAAAGTAAATGTATCTACCGTTCATGAGACAAAGATGTAATTCTGACTCATTTAAACTGGAGTTGGAAACTTGGTATAAACATTTACTGAGAATGGTACAAGCACTGAAATGCCGGTATCATATAGTAGCAACCAACTACAAGATATATAAAGAGTTTAAAGGACAACAAACTCACACTACGGGAAAAATAGCGATCAACTACTCGCAAAAAGAGTTGTCATACGTCTACGATGACGTTTATCGATAGGTTAAACAGGGGGGTTGTAGAAAGTCCTCAAATCTATACAACTCTTCAGATAGAGTCGTAAACATAGTTGTACAATGCTTTTGTCAGTTGTCAAAATCTTTCGAAATTTGCTCTTAGAGGAGTTCAATATGACACTGCTTCATCACCAACATAATTCCAACACATCCCGTTCCTGCCTGCATCTAACCCTTGCACACACCCACTGCATCAACACAACACCAGAGCCTGCAATACAACTCCCTAGCCATCGCTTCATAAAAAACCAGGCCATCTCTAACAGTTACTTAGCTGCAACATAACCTACTGCAACCTAGCAATTGCACACAACCTGCAAAGCACCCATCTCTCACAACAAGGTCACCAGAAACAACACCAAACTGCAGCAACAATCAAACACAAGCTTGTTAAATGGGTGAATCAACAATTACAATATAAATAAAATTTAAGTTCACCTCGCTTCTATGCAGAAGTTTAAATAATACAGTTTACAATATAGATTGTTTCCTCTACAGTCCCCAATGTCCAATTAAAAGAACCGGCAAGTTCAGTCAACGAACCCATGTCAACCTCCACATGAGAGATTGCATACTTGAGATTTTGTAAGATGAGAAAGAAAACAGAAAACAAAATAAAGGTTAGCATCAGCTGATTGATTGCGGCAACTCAATCCCAAAAGTTGATTCATGACAGTTAACATTTATAAGATTGATTGCGGCAACTCAATCCCAAAAGTTGATTCATAACAGTTAACATTCAAACGCAAATCATCTCACCCATCGATTATGTGTTCATGGTCTCAAGAAATAAGATCAGACGCAATTTCAGTCCACATACAATACCCCCAAATCCTCACCGACTCTTGAGCACTTTTCTTCACTGAGAACTTTCAAGTAAAACACAGAAATCTATTAATGTCGCTGTCACGGATGCCACCACCAGTAACTCCAGTTCAAAGCCATCCAACCATAACATCCTCCATGACAAGGTCCGTCATCGGCTTGAATGGTCGTCTCAAGTCCTGCAGTTGAAAAGCAAACAAACAAGAAATCTATCAGGTTATGGAAGATTGCCTTTATGATACATGAGATTCGTTTCAGGCCTAAAACTTCAATTCAGTCACTTCATGATCAGAATTATGAACTTATAAATTGGAAAAAAAAGAAAAAAAATTGGATCTTTGTACCTGAATAGTTTGGTCTATGAGATTCTTCCTATGTTGAGCATTTGATACATGACTAACAACCCCAAAAACCTCAATCCCTTTAGAGTTTAGCTTCTCAATAGCTTCATCTACATTTTTCTGCAAAATTAGACTAACCCAGATCAAATTTTGATCTCCCAATCTCAATTTTACTTGTTATTAAGAAAATTAGAAAAATCCGAAGCGACCCGAAAAGAATTTTACCAAACAATAGAAGCTCCTTCCAAACCAAGTCGTTCTGCTATGCTGAAACCTATCTGTTGTGTTGAAGCCGTAACTATGGCTACTTTTCCTTTAAATCTCTTCTTCATCATCGCCGCTTTTAACTGTTCTTCTTCTCACTGATGAACACGTCGTAGAAAACAAATCAAGAAGAATAAATTTTAGGTGATCTCCCAATCTCAACCAAATCAGATAACACAGATTTACAAATTTTAGGTGGAAAAAAAAAACCTAAATCAAAAAACTAACAAAACCCTAGATCCATAATCATAAACAAAACTCAATAATCATGGATGGTATCATATCAAAACACAACTTTACAACCACTAATCATATGAGTTCCACAGTTGAAGAAGAGATTATTACGATTACCTCCTCTGTAGAAGGTAGAGAGAGAGAAAAGGGGGAGTTAAAGAGACAGATTGAGAGAAGATGATGAGGAAGAGGGATTGAGAGAAGAGCAGCGGTGGTGATGGAGCGCCGACGGTCATCTGTGGAGGAGATGAGAGGTGTTCTTTAGGAGGAGAGGAAGAGCAGAGGAGAGGAAGAAAGAGAAAAACAGATAGGAATTAGAGTTCGAGTGGTTGAGGGAGGGATTGGTGATACAGCCAAGAATGGTTAAATGAAAATGATGGACGGACCAGGTTTCGTTTGATCCACTCATACGGATTGAGAAAAGATCTTGACAGTTGAGATTGTATTTAGGATGCTCATACGGATTGAAAAACAAGTGTGTTTCTCTTTGTGCTAATACGAACTCATGTATTCGGTTTATTATCAATCTTCGACATGAAAAAAAAATCCAACAAAAATATTAATAAATTTATGAAATTGTTATTGACATTTTGAGATAAAAAAAAATCCAAAAAATGTATAAGAATGAATCGGGAAAATGAAAAATGAAGGTGATTAAGGATAGTAAAACAAACATCAATGCATTTAGAGCTCCATTGAAAATTTTGACTAAGACGAGGAGGTGATTGAGAAGAATATGAACTTTCTAGCTTCAAATGTGGTTCAACGGCAAACAAACCATGAACTCTCAGTGTTCGAAGTGGTTTTTAACTCCAAATTTAGCAGGATATATATTTGAAACTCGTAAAGATGGCATGTGCCACTTCTGGCTTCAAATGTGGCTCAACGGCATACGAACCATGAACGCTCGATATATGAAGTGGTTCTAACTCCAAATTTTGAAGGATATATCATAGAAACTCGTAAAGACAGAGCTCATGTGTCACTTCTATCGGGATATTCTCCGAAACCTTAAACACATCCTTTTTTGGAAACTTCGAGACTTATCCTGGCTCCGAGCTCGAAACCTGGCCCTTACTTTAAGTCGGAAACTTCAAAAGAAAAATGAATCGATCGATTCATATCTAAGATTCAATCGGAATATTCCACGAAACCTTGAACACATCCCTTTTTGGCAACTTCGAGACTTAACCTGGCTTCGAGATCGAAACCTGGCCCTGAGTGGACTACTATAAGTCGGAAACTTTGAACGAACGATGAATCCATCGATTCATATGTAAGATTCAATCGGAATATTCCACGAAACCTTAACACATCCCTTTGGAAATTTCGAGACTTAACCTGGCTCCGAGATCGAAACCTGGCCCTGAGTGAACTACTATAAGAGGGAAACTTCGTGAGAACGATGAATCTAACCATTCACAGGTAAGATTCCATCAAAATATTCTCTAAAACCTTAAACAAACCTTTTTCTGGCGACTTCGAGAAAGAAAGTGGCTCCGAGCTTGAAACCTAGCCGGGAGTGGACTACTATAAGTCAAAAACTTGGTAAGAACAATGAATCCATCCATTTACAGGTAAGATTCCTTCGGAATATTCCTCGAAACCTTAAATGAACACTATTATGGTATATTGTATGCATACCTTGGCTCCGAGATCGAAACCTAGCCGGGAGTGGACTGCTATAAGTCGGAAACTTGGTAAGAACGATGAATCCATCCATTTAAGGTAAGGTTCCTTCGGAATATTCCCCAAAACCTTAAACAAACCCTATTCTGGCATATTGTATGCATACCCTGGGTCCGAGATCGCAACCTGGCCGGGAGTGAACTGCTATAAGTCGAAAACTTGGTAAGAACGATGAATCCATCCATTTAAGGTAAGGTTCCTTCGGAATATTCCCCGAAACCTTAAACAAACCCTATTCTGGCATATTGTATGCATACCCTGGATCCGAGATCGAAACCTGGCCGGGACTGGACTGCTATAAGTCGGAAACTTGGCAAGAACGATGAATCCATCCATTTAAGGTAAGGTTCCTTCAGAATATTCCCCGAAACCTTAAACAAACCCTATTCTAGCATATTGTATGCATACCCTGGCTCCGAGATCGAAACCTGGCCGGGACTGGACTGCTATAAGTCGAAAACTTGGTAAGAACGATGAATCATCCATTTAAGGTAAGATTCCTTTGGAATATTCCCGGAAACCTTAAACAAACCCTATTCTGGCATATTGTATGCGTACCCTGGCTCCGAGATCGAAACCTGGCCGGGACTGGACTGCTATAAGTCGAAAACTTAGTAAGAACGATGAATCCATCCATTACATGTAAGATTCCTTTTGAATATTCCCCAAAACCTTAAACAAACCATATTCTGGCATATTGTGTGCATACCCTGGCCCGAGATCGAAACCTGGCCGTGAGTGGACTACTATAAGTCGGAAACTTGGTAAGAACGATGAATCCATCCATTTACAGGTGAAATTCCTTTGGAATATTCCCCGAAACCTTTAAAAAAACCATATTCTGGCATATTGTATACATAACCTGGCTCCGAGATCGAAACCTGGCCGTGAGTGGACTACTATAAGTCGAAAACTTGGTAAGAACGATGAATCCATCCATTTATAGGTAAGATTCCTTCGGAATATTCCCCGAAACCTTAAACAAACCCAATTCTGGCATATTGTATGCATACCTTAAACTCGTAAAGATGAACCATTTATAGGTAAGATTCCATCGAAATATTCTCTAAAGCCTTAAACAAACCCTCTTTTGGATATTTCTACCCAATATCAAAACGCATAAATTTCTAGAATTTAGTGGAGGGTGTTAGAGAAAATAGTTTTTAGCAGAAGTGAGAAAAATTTAGCAGAACAGAAGACCAAACTTTTTTTTAGCATAATTGAGAAAAATTTAGAAGAAGTGAGATTTTTTTTTTTTTGCAGAAGTTAATAAAATTTAGCATAAGTGAGAAAAAATTAGCAGAAGTGTTTATACCTCTTTGACGACTCTTAAGGGGGGTTGTTGAAGGTCTATTTATCAAAAGTTAGAAAAATTTAACAGAAGTGAGAAAAATTTAGCAGAACCGGTGACCAAAATAATTTTTAGCAGAAGTGAGAATTTTTTCGCTGAAGTGAATAAAATCTAGCAGAAGTGAGAAAAATTTAGCAGAAGTGTTTATACCTCTACGACGACTCTTAAGGGGGGTTGTAGAAGGTCTATTTATCTTTTTCTTCTTATCTTTTCAATCTCCCATCATAACCATCCATTTACATCATAACCGTCCATTAATATTTTTTCCTTAACATTTTTTTTCTTATCACTTTTTTTTTAATAAAAGTAGATGTAAAATATAATTAGACATGAAAATGTGGAAGGATGGTTGGAATGCCAGACTTGGACGGAGGAGGCTCAGGTTCGACTCACCCTCGGCCTCATTTTTTTTTCAAAATAAATTTTTATTTTTACAACTCTTATAGAGGTTGTGATTATGAATGACAAAAAATAAAAAAAAATAAAAAAAAATACCAACATTGTGAATCCGGAAGGATGGCTGATGACTTGTGCTAACACACAGTAGGCTTGTGTTTGAATCTCTCCAACATCATTTTTCCAAATGATTTTTTTTTTCCAACAACCCTTAAGAATGTTGTTATACAGATATTCACTACCTTTACGATATTAGTTGTCAAAGTCTAAAGGTGGTCACTCATGTACGCAACTCTTTTCACACAAAACGTTGTGCTTTTCATTCTCGTCACTACTCTTTGGTCCTCTTTCCGCCTAAGAGTTGGACGTTTTTTACTTTGACAACTCTTTGTTTGAAAAAAGTAGTAAAACATACCCCCTTTTACAACTTTAAAAATACGAGTTGTAAAGCTACAGTTGTAGATAACTATTTTTCCCGTAGTGGCAATATATGTGAAAACAAGGTCATACCCTTGCTTGTCAACTTAACACTTTAAAGTTGTAATCATCTTCATGAACTGTAACACTCTAAAGTAAATGAGACACGTCTTCTTTTGTAACGTAATAAGGCCACACCACTTATTACATGAAGCTCTTAAGGAAATATATAACTACTTGTTGAGTTGTTTCCTTATATAATACCATGCAATGATTGGATCATTAAAGGTAATAGATGAGCAAAGAAATGCTCAATCTTTGTTGCCTTAATTAGTATAAAGATTAAATTTACATGAGCTCTGTAAGAACCAAGGGCTAATCACACTTTGTTAAGTTTCTACAAATTCTGTGCAAAAAGTTATTGTACGAAAACTAACCGTGAGAATGGGAATGCATCTACAAATTACCTCTAATGAATGTGAAAGGAATCACATTTTAGAGAAATAATGGGCCAATTAGTCTAGTGAACTGTAAATCACTAATACTTGAATAATTGAATCCATATCGTCACCGACAATGTAATTTTGGGAATTGACTCATCCAAGTTTTGACATAACCATAAAGACACTTTGGTTGTGATGTGATGTTCTGTCTTGAAAGAACTCAAATGGACATCCTTTTATTTGAGTGAACAAGAAAATGGGAATTACAAAGATTGAAATAATGCAAAGTGACGGTATCTCTCACAATCAACTCTTTCTAAAGTACTAGAAACACCACCTCCCATCCCATTATGCTTTTAAAGTAATAAAGCACGTAACTCATTTTACAAAGTCATTCTTTAGTGATTGAGACCATCCTAAGATGCAAATGGTAAACAACCCATTCTTCCAAAATAAACAAGGTGATATTTGTGAACATATCCATGCAGACCATTCAAGTGATTTATGGCTATGGTTGATGATTTGAAGTGTTGAATTAATTATTGTTCACAAGAAATTCTACGTTTTTGAAACAATCCTAGCACTTATTATATAATTTAAGGGATCACCGACCTTGTCAATGCTAGATATTTAAATCAAAAGGACTTGATGAATATTGTATGTTTAATAGGATCAGTGTAGCACATCCTCACCCCATGGTCTCGCAGATGCCACCATCAAAGGTTACAGATGGTATCTAAGGATAGGTTATGCATAACAACCTTCCTATAAATGCTTGGGGGATATGCAATACTACATGCATATTCACTTGTTCATTTTAGAATCCACAGTTAGTCAACCTTTTCTGCGTACCAGTTGGTAACTGGATATAAGCCTGATATTTGTATTGTTATGCATTTTTGGTTGTGCTATATATGTGCCATTACGACTCCACATTGTACGATAGTTGGTAATCAGAACAATTAAGTAGTTATGTTGGATATGAATTCCCAACAATTATCCGCATTTGAAACCTTTAACTGGAAATCTCTTATCCGCTATATTGACGGATCGTAACTTTAATGATCAGACAGTCTTCCCGTCGCTAGGAGGAGATAGGAGAAATAAATTTCTAAGGGAACGACATGAATTGTCGTGGTGTGTTCCCACTCTGTGTCTTATTGATTCTTGTACTCCAAAAATGTAAATGTGAAGTGAAAAGAATAATCAATTTCAGAAAGTGCACTGATTTCGGCAACGTGACAAGATCACACATACCAGCTGCAAATATGCCTGCAAGGCTAGAAATCCTCAGTATGAGGTACACCATAGACTATGGTGTTATAACTGCACTTGGTGGAAGTGTTGTTGAGGTCGTGGCTCCATAAAGGAAGATCGAGAGACCACTAGGTTCGATCAGTTCTCACCTAGAAAGGAAATAGGTGAGTTAAGCACAACCTAATTATATCATCTGAAATCATTTCATAAGATTGTCTCTAAATATGTCCATGAATCAAACAGGAGGACGCGCCGAAGTTTTAAATGAATCTAGAGAACAATGATATCCTGACGGATCATGAGAATGCACATGAGTCAATAGAAGGATCATGCGTGCACATTGATGATATAATCCATAAATAGTTTCTCCAGAAGTAGAGCACAATGAGATCGAACCATGCTTTCTTTTGATTAATTTCAATTAAAGAGAATATTTGTCCTATGAAACCCAGGTAAAACTTAAGTTTTTGACAAATATATGGGTATTTGATGTGGTAGTACTAACCAACCAAGTGTAAAGCCTGTGGGACATTTGTGGTTATTTGTCACAAAGCATAATGAGAAGAAAGCAGTCTTAAAGTATAAAGATTCTCCTTGTGGCGAGAGGTTTCTCACAAAGACCTGGGATTGTTCTCTTGTAATGAACGTTATAGAATTCTACTACTTAGTTAGCTTGGTAATTTCAAAAGGACTTGAAATGCAGCATATGTATGTGGTTGTTACATATTTCTAAAAGAATCAAGAGATAGCAGATATTTAAAAAAGTACTTGATAGCCTATTTTTCCCCAAATCAAGTGACTCTAACCCAGGGAGTGCGTTTACAGTTAAATAGAACGCTCACTTATATATTGAAGCAATAAGGCGGATGTGGTATACCCGTCTAAGTGGTTATTAGATTTGGAGGGTATAAACAAGTAAGTTATTTTTCCTTGCATATTCATAAGAAAGTTCCTGATTCTAAATTGTAGCTATCTATGTCGATGGTACAAACATGATGGGTACTCTTGATGTAATAAGAGACTTTAAAACCTATTTGAAATCTGAATTTGAGATGAAAAATATGGAAAGCTCGACCGAATACTGAGCTTGTGGTATATTATTCCACCAGTTTGCATATGTCTAAAGTTGTCAGGCAATTTAACAAAGACATGCATCCTGATTGCACTCCCATGATTAGTCGAGGTTCAAATGTAAGTAAGTGACCATTTCTTCTAAAGGAAAATGACGAAGACGTGTTGGGAGATGAAATTCCCATATCTAAGTACAATAGACGCAATGTTGTACTTAATATAATAATGTACTCAAATATTTCATCCTCAGTGAACTTGTTAGTTAAATATAGCTTAGCGCCGACACAACGTCTTTGGAATGGTATGATGAATGTAACCATATATTTAAAAGGAACCATTGACATGTTTGTTTTATCCCCAAAGACATAAAGAGGACTTCTAATGGAAGTGAAATCCAAAAGTTGTTGATTATAAAGGAATAATAATCTCTTCTCCCATGAAAGTAATCAGGGGGAGACATGATTGACTTATTTACTAAGTCATTTCCTATATTCACTTTTGGAAAGTATATGACTAAAGCAACTGTCTGGAAACTCCTCTAGATGGAATCAGGGGGAGATGCCGACATTAGGGGGAGGATCCAAGAATATGATGTCGACATATTTAACTCCAAAATGTGAAGCTGTGTTGTACTTTTTTCCCTTCGATCGAGATTAGTTTTTTTCCACAGGGTTTTTGTTACTCGGCAAGGTTTTTAGTGAGGCAACCATAACTACACCAACTATATATTAAATGATGAAGACCTGCATATTGCATTGATATAATTGCTTGAAAATATCAGAATCAAAGAGATGTAAATCGATAGTTTGTCAAGTGAAACCACTGCCAGAACCAGCACAACAAGGCAAGGAGGCACAAGTCAACTAGTAGTATTGATACTACTATTACGTATCAATACTAGGTGTTCATCAATATTATGTATGGGTAATCAGCAAAGGCATGCTTTCGGACTTATCACATTGTACCCTTTTCCCTTCTTTAAGGTTTTATCTCACCGGGTTTTCCCTTGTCAAGGTTTTAACGAGGAAACATATGCTAGTTCAACTTTATCTAAGTTTTCATAATATTGTATTCTTTTTCCTTAGTTCAGGTTTTGTCCCTCTGGGTTTTCCTGGCCAAGTTTTAATGAGGCAATAGACTTGGATACGGTGGTCATCGAGGAGAGAACTATATTTGAAGAACTACGTCTGAAGCACTATATGTGAAGCACCACATATGAAGCATTAATATTGAACTGCACAAGGGGGAGTGTTGTAGGTCCTTGAGCCCATGTATGTGTGGCCCATATAGATGTAACCAGGGTTTACCTTATAGCCTATATATAGAGGCTTAAACCTATGTAACTTATCTCTAATGAATAAAAGTTCCCCTTCTTCTTCTTCTGTTGTTCCATATCAACATTTAAAAAGTTTTGATTTTTACCAAAAACCTTTGGTTTTTAAAAAAGTTAGATTTTTTCTTATAAAAAATCATTTCAGATTTTAAAATTAAAAAGATAAACTATTTTATTTAATAACCTAAAAGAGTTGTTTTTAGGAAATTTAGAGAAAAATTGTTTTCAAAAATAAAAAATTGAATTAACATATTTCGATATTGTTTTCAAAATTAAAAAAAGTTGTATTAAATTCACATAATAAATTAAAGTATATCGTTTAATTATTAAGAAATTGTTGTAGGGCCTTGAGCCCATGTATGTGCGGCCCATATAGATGTAACCAGGGTTTATCTCATAGCGTATATGTAGAGGCTTAAACCTATATAACTTGTAACTTATCTCTAATGAATAAGAGTTCTCGTTCTTCTGTTGTTTCATATTCTATTTCTACTTCAACACGTTATCAGAACGACTCTACTAACTGTGCAATTTTTTTTTTTTCATTTGAGAACTGTGATGGATTACTTCTTGAAGATTAGCGTGGTTCTGATCTTATGGTTATAATATTATGGATGTGTTACAAGGAATTCTTTTTAACAAAAGAATTTCGTTTTCACAATATTTTTTAGGGTTCCACGAATATATGATTATCAACCATAGAGATTTCACCGTTAGATTTTCACGAAATTTGATTACGTTTGAACCAATTAGGTATTACGTACTATATAAACATTTCAATCAAATCAGAATATGATGCAATATCCAAACCATGATTTTAATGAAACTGTATATGTTCAGAAAAAACCCTAGTTTGTACCAGCGTAACAAAACTTAGGTTTTAAAAATTCCAACCGTTGGAATTTCCTGTAATTTTATTATGGTTTACCTATTGTCATTCTTGACACACTGCAAACATTTAATAAAGATCCAACCATTGGAAGTACTCAAAAGTACGTGATATTTCTTTCTGTGTCATCAGAAACGTCATACGACGTCATTAATATCTTTTTATCTAGCCGTTTGATGTCTTTGAAATTTTATTATGTTTGTAGAAATATTATGATGAATATACTGTAGAAATTTCATCATCATCGGACATGTTTACAATTGTTTATGATCACTACAGTTGGATGATGAAATTTCCAATTTTAGGGTTAACAATATATTTGGGCCTCTATGATAATAGTTTCAAGTTTATTATCAATGGTCCTGAGTAATTCATATATAATGGACCATATATGTGTACTTTTGTTAACCATGACCTAGTCAACCCAATGGACCGGGCTTGACCAAACCGTTTACCGGCTTTTGACTAAACCAACTCGATTACAATTTGACCTTTTGGACTCAAAAGTACTTGAGTGCCATTAAGGAGCCTCTAATATAGAAGTAATTTGTGTCTACAAGGGATTTACAAAAGGTGACATGAGTCAGAAAAATCTTTCCGATTTTATCTTGTCAACTTCATCCATTATACTAAAGTAACAGTAGATGCTAAAAAAAAGTTAACAAGAGATTCACGGTCTTTCGTAAGATATTCAATCCAATGTGAGTGGTTGGGATGCATGTGAGCTTCTCTTGAATAATAATGTATACCTGTTAGGATAAAGAAATTTCTCAACTTAAGGTAACTGTGGCAAGGATAATTATGGAAAGAACCTCAAAGAACAGAGGGTTAGACGTGCTAAATCATACCAACATTTGTATACTAGAACATGTGAAAGAATACACATAAATTGTGGTAGAAGATATAAACCTTTTTCTAAACTAGGACCAGAGATGTAATTCTGGTTCAAGTAATAACGATACAAAGTAAATGTATCTACCGTGCATGAGACATAGATGTAATTCTGACTCATTTAAACGGGAGTTGGAAACTTGGCATAATATAAAGAGTTTAAAGGACAATAAACTCACTATATGTTAAAACAAGGTCATACCCCTGCTTGTCAACTTCAGTGGCAATAAGAAATTTGCCCAGTTAATAAGAATTAAATTAAGGATCAGTTGTACATTATGAATCATCTTCATGAACTTTAACACTCTAAAGTAAATGAGATAAATTTTCTTTCGTTACGTAATAAGGCCACACCACTTGTTACACGAAGCTCTTAAGGAAATATATTAAACTGATTGTTGAATTATTTCCTTATATAATACCATGTGATGATTGGATCATTACATGTAATAGCCGAGCGAAGAAATGCTCAATCTTTGTTGCCTAATTGGTATAAAGATTAAAAGTTACATGAGCTCTGTAAGAACCAAGAGCTAATCACACTTTGTTAAGTTTTTACGAAGTCTGTGCAAACAGTTATTGTATGAAAACTAACTGTGAGAATGGGAATGCATCTACAAATTACCTCCAATGAATGTGAAAGGAATCACATTTTAGAGAAAATAATGAGACAATTAGTCTAGTGAACTGTAAATCACTAATATGTGGATAATTGAATCCATTTTATCACTGAAGTTGGGAATTGACTCATTTAGGTTTTGACATAACCATAAAGACACTTTGGTTGTGATATGATCTTCTGTTTTGAAAGAACTCAAATTGACATAATTTTATTTGAGTGAACAAGAAAATGGTAATTACAAAGATTGAAAGAATGCAAAGTGACGGCATCTCTCATAATCAAATCTTTCTAAAGTACTAGAAACACCACCTCCCCTCCCATTATGCTTTTAAAGTAATAAAGCATGTAACTCATTTTACAAAGTCATTCTTTAGTAAAAAGGATTGAGACCATCCTAAGATGCAAATGGTAAACAACCAATTTTTTCAAAAGAAACAAGGTGATATTTGTAAACATATCCATACAAAATGCGGACCATTCAAGTGATTTATGGATCTTGTGGATGATTCGAAGTGTTGAATTAGTTATTGATCACAAGAAATAATGTGTTTTTGAAACAATCCTAGAACATATTATATAATTTAAGGACTCACCAACCTTGTCAATGCTAGATATTTACATCAAAAGTACTTGATGGATATTGCATGTTTAATAGGATCAGTGTAGAACATCCTTACCCCATGGTCTCGCAGAGGCTACCATCAAAGGTTACAGATGGTGTCTAAGGATATGTTATGCGTAACAACCTTCCTATAAATTCTTTGGGGATATGCAATATTACACACATATTCACTTATTCGTTTTAGAACCCACAATTAGTCAACCATTTCTGCGTACCAGTTGGTGACTGGATATCAGCCTGACATTTGTATTCTTACGCATTTTTGGATGTGCTATATATGTGCCACTACGACTCCACATCGTACTATAGTTGGTCATCAAAACGATTAAGTAGTTATGTTGGATATGTATTCCCAACAATTATCCGAATTTGAAATCTTTAGCAGGCAATCTCTTATCCGTTATATTTACGGATCGTCACTTTGATGAGACTGTCTTTCCGTCGTTAAGGGGAGATAAGAAAAAATATTTCCTAAGGGGATGACAAGAATTGTCGTGGTGTGTTCCCACTTTGTCTCATATTGATTCTTTTACTCCATAAATGTAAATGTGAAGTGAAAAGAATAATCGATTTTCAGAAAGTACACTGATATCGGTAACGTGACAATATCATACATACCAGTAGCAAATATGCCTGCAAGGTTAGAAATCCTCATTATGGGGTACACCATAGACTAAGGTTTTGCAACTACACTTGGTGGAAGTGTAGTTGAGGCCGTGGCTCCATAAAGGAAGATGGAGAGACCACTAGGTTCGATCAGTGCTCACCTAGAAAGGAAATATGTGAGTTAGGCACAACCTAATTATATCATCTGAAATCATCTCATAAGATTGTCTCTAAATATGTTCATGAATCAAACGGGAGGACGCTCCGAAGTTTTGAATGATTCTAGATAACAATGAAATCTTGACGGATTATGAGAATGCACATGAGTCAATGGAAGGATCATGCTCCATAAATAGTTGCTCCAGAAATAGAGCACAATGAGATCGAACCATGCTTTATTTTGATTAATTTCAATTAAAGAACATATTTGGCCTATGCAATCCAGGTAGAACTTAGTTCTTTTTAAAATATATGGGTATTTGGTTTGGTAGTGTTAACCAACCAAGTGTAAAGCCTGTGGGACATATGTGGTTATTTGTCACAAAGAATAATGAGAAGAAAACAGTCTTAAAGTATAAAGACTCGCCTTGTGGCGCGAGGTTTCTCACAAAGCCCTGGGATTGTTATCTTCTAATAAACGTTATAGTGTTCCGCTACTTAGTTAGCTTGATAATTTCAAAAGGACTTGAAATTAATGAAGCATATGTATGTGGTTATTAAGTATCTCTGAAAGAATCAAAGGATAGAAAATATTTACAAAAGTACTTGATAGCCTTTTATTTCCCAAATCAAGTGACTCTAAACCACAGAGTGCGTTTACAGTTAGATAGAATGCTCACTTATAGATTGAAGCAATCAGGCGGATGTGGTATACCCGTCTAAGTGGCTATTTGATTTGGAGGGGATAGACAAGTAAGTTATTTTTCCTTGCGTATTCACAAAAAAGTTCCTGATTTGGAATTGTAGATATCTATGTCGATGGTATAGACATGATGGGTACTCTTGATGTAATAAGAGACCTTAAAAGATATTTGAAATCCGAATTTGAGATGAAAAATCTGAGGAAAGACCGACCAAATACTGAGCTTGTGGTATATTATTCCACCAGTTTTCATATGTCTAAAGTTGTCAGGTAATTTAACAAAGACATGCATCCTGATAGCACTCCCATGATTAGTCGAGGTTCAAATGTAAGTAAATGACCATTCCGTCTAAAGGAAAATGACGAAGACATGTTGGGAGATGAAATTCCCATATCTAAGTATAATAGACGCATTGTTGTACTTAGTATAATAATGTACCCGACCAAATATCTCATCCTCAGTAAACTTGTTAGCTAGATATAACTTAGCGCTGATACAACGTCTTTGGAATGGTATAATGGATGTAAACATATACTTAAAAGGAACCATTGACATGAGTTTGTTTTATCCCTACAAAGACATAAAGAGGACTGCTAATGGAAGTGCAATCCAAAAGTTATTGATTATAAAGGAATAATAATCTCTACTCCCATGAAAGTAATCAGGGGGAGACATGATTGACTTATTTACTAAGTCATTTCCTATATTCACTTTTGGAAAGGATATGACTAAAGGAACTGTCTGGAAACTCTTCTGAATGAAATGAGGGGGAGATGCCGACATCAGGGGGAGGATCCAAGGATATGATGTCGACATATTTAACTCCGAAATGTGAAGCTGTGTTGTACTCTTTTTCCCTTTGAGCGAGATTAGTTTTTTCCCACAGGGTTTTTGTTACTCGGCAAGGTTTTTAGCGAGGCAACCATAACTATACCAACTACATGATTAATGATGAAGACCTGCAGTTTTCATTGATATAATTGCTTGAAACTATCAGAATCAAAGAGATGTAACTAGATAGTTTTTCAAGTGAAACCACTGCCAGAACCAGCACAACAAAGCAAGGAGGCACAAGTCAACTAGTAGTATTGATACTACTATTTCGTATCAATATTAGGTGTTCATCAATATTATGTATGGGTTATCAGCAAAGGCATACTTGCAGACTTATCGCGTTGTACTCTTTCTAATGCTCACCCTGGTGTTAGCCCTCCCAGTGCTGAAAATCATAAAGGTCCCAAATTTGTTAGGGTAACTTAACCGTCCAAATGTTGAACCGAATGAAAATTTATTGTGCATGCACATCAAGAACGCTATAAACTATTTTAATGAGTATTTAAGAGAAAATGAAACAGCCTTAGGCAATATATCTCTTCATTAATTGCTATGAATTTCTATATAAAGAAGCACACTGAATCCATTTCTACATCAAGCAATCAATCGAGTCATCCATCCCCAACACATCAGAAGTGAGAGAAAAAAAAGACATGGCGAAGTTGATCAATGTTTCATTAGTTATGGCCCTTTCTGTTATTGTTCATGCATTGATATTAATTTCTGTAAGTGGTGCGAGGGATACCAACTATGATGATTCCTCTGCAGAGGCACCTTCGGCAGAAGAACCTTGGGAAAATCCATTTCCAAAACAATGCAGAGTGATACGACCATGTGCAGACTTTGTGGGAAATCTAATAGTAACAAGGAACATGCCGACCCATAGGGATATTGCATGTTGTCAGGAAATTATACAAAGTACTAAGTAATGCTGGGAAAAGCTGATGGAAATATTTGAGGAAGATTCTTTTCCTCGTCTTCATCCTTGGGAAGAAAATGTTTGGGACAGATGTGTCGGTCTCGTAAATTCTCCTGCACAAGCACCATCAGTAGCTGATTCCCCTGAGCCACAAGCATTTACAATCCCAGAACAGTGTATTATTTCAGGAGGCTCTTCACAAATTTTGGACCAACTTATAGAAACAAAGACCTCGCCAAGCAAGAAAGATGTCGCGTTCTGCAAAGAAATCGTAAAAACTACCAAGATGTGCTGGGAAAAGACAATAAATCCTAATTTAAATCCTCAACCTTTCACTAACCTTCATCCATGGGCAGAGAATACATGGAACGCATGTGTTAGTATTGCAAAATGAACTAGTTTAGATTACTAGTGTATTCTGACGAATGTAAAAGCAAATTTGCATCTGTTTTTCTTCTGCTTAAACATAATGAATAAAAACATTGAATTTTACATCTACTACTTTGGAAGTCCTTAGCGTTATTGTTTACTCATCAATTCTTTTCTTTTTTTCTTTTTTTTTTGTTTTAATATCACTCTTATTCGCTAGTTCCAATCGCCTAAGGGGTGCGTCTGGATTGCACCGGATTTAGCATCATCCGCATCCAATCAAGTACATACATGATGGATTTCAAGTTTAGCTTATCCGCTCCAACATTCAATGGATGCACGAATGGATATCTCTGGTGTCGATGACCTTTGTTTTTACAAATAAAAAATAAATAATCATTACTTGTTTTCTCCTTGGCTCTTAATTCCACGTTTTACTCATTAATTTTTCTTTTCTTTTTTGTTTTAATAATATTTTTATTGGCTAGTTCCAATCGCGTAAGGGGTGAGCAAGGTCAGGATTGCACCGGATTTAGCCTCATCCGCATCCAATCTAATACATACACAATGGATTTCTTGTTTAGCATATCCGATCCAGCATTCACTGGATGCACAAATGGATGTCTCTGATGTCGATGACTTTTGTTTTAACAAATAAAATAAAAAAATCATTACATGTTTTCTCCCTGTCTCTTAATTCCACGTTTTACTCATCAATTTTATTTTTATTTTTTTTGTTTTAATAATATTTTTATTGGCTAGTTTCAAACGCATAAGGGGTGAGCCATGTCAGGATTGCACCGGATTTAGCCTCATCCGCATCCAATCTAATACATGCACGATGGATTTCAAGTTTAGCATCCGTATCCGATCCAGCATTCAATGGATGCACGAATGGATGTCTCTGATGTCAATGACCATTGTTTTTACAAATAAAAAAAATATAATCATTACCTGTTTTCTCTCTGTCTCTTAATTCCACGTCCAAATTCAATGGAAGCAGCTAAGTAAATGATTCAGAAATAAGATGAACATATAATGTATCATGTGTAACTAATATTTCACATACATATTCTCAGAGCCGATCATGAATCTATAAGGGCTCTGTGCGAAGAAAAAAATCTTAGGGCCTTTTGTCAAATATATTTTTTTGATAATTGTATAACGACAGTAAGTAAAAATTGTCAATAATTTATATATAATATGCAAAATTATATACAATAATGTACTAGATGAGCATTATCTCTTTTTGTTAATGTCCACCAACAAGAACAAAAATATCCGAAAAAAACTCAAAATATATAGCCATGGGTTAGTACCAATATTTACATATGTAGATCCAACGAATAGGCAGTGTTGGTGGTAATAATATGATAAAGATTCAGGATCTCTGTATTATCCTGGGGCTGATAAACAACCAAAAAAAAAAATCCATATCCAAGTGGATTTATGTACTTAAGTATCTTACCCAAGGTCACGTGTTAAAATGCTTGCAAAGACTGATTATTTATTTATTTTTTTATTTTTTTGAGATGTTGGGATGGACTGGGCTTGGAGGGGAAAGTAAGTATACATACACCATAAAAGAAAAAGACTTTTGACAGAGCTAGGCCCTATGTGGTCGCACGACTTGCACTGCCTCAGGCCCGACACCACCATTTTTCATGGGGAGCCATGATTTCAATGTTGGGTGGTTATCAAGAAGGAATCCTAAGTCACCCCTTATCTAAGTATTTATTTTAATACTAAGCTTACCATTCTTAGTTAAATTAGTTAGTGTAATTAAGTTAAATTTATAATCGATTTGTGATTAGTTAGTGAGGTTAGATTAATTAGTTGAATGTTTTTAGAAGAATAATTTTTGAGAAGAAAAAGAGAATTTTTTGTTTTTGTTTTGTTTTTTTAAGATGGTTGATTTTGAAATGAGGGTTTTAGGTACTTAGATATACTTCAAATTTGGTTAATGTTGCTTCAATTTTCCAAAACTTTCGAAAAAATGAAATTTTTTATTAACTGACTTCGGATACGAAATCTGAAGAACGGGTAGCCGAACTCTTCTGCTAGTGTAATTCGGCTAATGGTTTTGAAGACGCAGGTAGCCGAACTCAGCTTTAATGGAATTTTTTCTTTGTTCGGCTATCTGTTTCCAGGACAGGTAGCCGAAATTTTAGGCTAGAGTATACAGAGTGATGTTCGATGTTTGAGTGCTACATTTTTTAGCCGAACTTTAAGTCTTAAATCTGCAGGACTCCCAAAGTTTGGCATGCTCCAAAATTCCCTATTGCCGAACTCTTTGTTTGGCTTGCTCTAAAAAAAATTGCGATTCAACCGAACTCAAAATTTTGCTATACAGAGAAGAGTTCGGTTAAGAATTTTTTTTTGCGACTCAACCGAACTTCTGAGTTCGGTTAGGAACAAAAAAAAATTCTTAACCGACGTGCTCTTCGTGTTTGTAAGTTCGGTTATAAACTGGGTTTTCTTTCTACTAGCAACCAACACAAAAACCTCAAATAACAAAAGTATCACTATATACGGGTCGTGAGTTATAACCCCAAATGTGTCACTATCCATCCACAAAAAACCCATCAAAATAAAAGTAACACAAAAACCCAAATAACAAAAGTAACACAAAAATCCCAAAGGTGTTTTTGCCACCACTAAGTATCACTACCAGCAACCAACAAATACACTACCAAATCCAAATCCAAATCCAAAGTCTTTTCCAGTAGCAAGTACCGGGTCGACTAGAGAATATCTCAAAAAAATATAACATAGTTTTTACGCCGGCTTGTCAAGCCTTGCACAACTTGCACTACGGCAAGCAAACCAACAAATACACTACCATCACCATAAAAAGCATCACCACCAACCAAACACCACCACTAACCAGAATCAGTACCACCAAATTTTGGTTTCATCATAAACTTACTGTTTCATCATTAAAATCTTTGGTTTCATGATAAAAAATAGGCAAAAATATGATGAAACCAATTTTGTTTGGGGTTTTTGTATCAATTTTTTAAAATTTGGGTTTTTGTATCAAGTTTGTTTAATATGGAGTTTTAATGGATCCCAACATTTGAATGGAGATTTTGTACTCCAAATTTGGTCACCTTGGTGTTTTACCACTAGTTCAGATATATATATATATATAGAAGTTAGATAAGTTTTAACTTTAATTAGGTCAAGGGTAAGTTAGTCATTTCACACTTTAGGACACTCCTTATAAGTATAGGGTAGATATTTTTATCACGTAATGGTCCCACCAAAAAGGGTGGTGCACAAAAAATGGTTCTTTACGAAAGGTGATGGGTTTCCAATAGATTTTTAAGATAGCATCCGCTTCCAATCCAAAATTCGTCGGATTCCACAAATATCATCAGCATCCAGTCCATTGCTGTACGGGTCGGATACCACCCGCAACAAGAAAAAACGGATTGGCTGGATCGTGGATTCGGACCCAAATATTCACCCTACCAAAAATTATGAACTTTTTGATTTTACATCCCAAACCCAGCTAATCGTTTAAACTGAAAGTCATAAAATGTCAATCCAAAGTTGACTCTCTTCCGACCTAACCAATATATTTTCACTCTAATTCTCCTGTTAATGGTTTAAGGAGTTTCACTTCAACAAAAAATGGCAGAATCATTACTGGGTGTTTTAAAGACCCAACCTTGCTGATGAAGTTCTACAACGCTTCTTCTAAAATCTCTCTGTTTTCTTAAAACAGAGGAAATGGAAAGCAAGGTAACATACATTGCCAATCTCTTGCAATCATGTATAGACAAGAAAAGTCATATTACAAGCAAGATACTACATTGTCAAATTCTAAGAAATGGGTTATTCGGAGATATCTTTTTATCAAACCGTCTAATCGAAACATACTCAGTTTGTAAGAATCTAGAGTCGGCACAGAATGTATTTGATAAAATGCCTAGTAGGAATGTGT
This sequence comes from Papaver atlanticum, assembly GCA_023531105.1. Classification (NCBI taxonomy): domain Eukaryota; kingdom Viridiplantae; phylum Streptophyta; class Magnoliopsida; order Ranunculales; family Papaveraceae; genus Papaver; species Papaver atlanticum. The sequence continues at coordinate 882,602 of JAJJMB010012606.1, forward strand.
ATACCTGGAATGCAATGGTTGGTGGATTATCAAAAGCTGGTAAAGCAGAAAATGCGTATGATGTTTTTGTGAAAATGCCTGAGAGAAATGATGTTTCGTACAATACGGTGATTGGTGCGTTAGTGAGGAATGGATATGGAGAAAAGGCGCTGAAGTTGTATGGTTCGATGAGAAGACAGGGTTTTGTTGGGACGCATTTTACGCTTACTAGTGTTTTGAGTGCGTGTGGTAGTTTGGTAGAAGGTGAAGAGGAGGGTAGGAAATGTCATGGTTATCTTATCAAAGTTGGTCTTAACTGTAGTGTGTATGTTGAAAATGCTCTGGTGGGAATGTATGCAAAATGTGGGAGTATTGTGGATGCGGCTCGTGCTTTTGATGATATGTCTTGTCCGAATGAAGTTTCGTTCACTGCTTTGATGGGTGGACTGGCACAGACAGATCGATTTGATGAGGCACTGGGAATGTTCGTGAAGATGCATAGAAAAGGTATTCGGATTGATCCTATCGCTTTTTCAAGTATTATTGGTATTTGTGCTAAAGGAGAATCGGGTTTTCCGAATGGAAATTCTGGGTTCTCATCTCGTAATTTTTATGGACAAGGTGTGCATGGTCTTATAATGAAACTTGGATATGAAACAAATCTTCATGTGGCCAATTCATTGATCGACATGTATGCAAAACATGGAGATATGGTAAATGCCGGGGTGCTTTTTGCCAGTTTGGCAATAACGAATGTTGTTTCTTGGAATGTTCTAATAGCTGGTTATGGACTGCAAGGGAAAGTTGACAAAGCTCTAGAAATGGTACTATTGATGGGTTGCCATGGTCTTGAACCAGATGAGGTCACCTACATAAATGCTCTTTCAGCCTGTGTCAAGTCCAGGGACCTTGAAACTGGTCGTCAAATGTTTGGTAAGTTATCAAATCCAAGTATAACATCATGGAATGCTATTGTTTCTGGATATTCCCAGCTTGGTAACTATGGGGAGGCTATCAACTTATTTAGAGAAATGCAGTTCTTAAATACACGACCTGATCGAACCACCATAGCCAGTATTCTCAGTTCGTGCACTGGAATGGGGGTCCTTGAGTATGGCAAGCAGGTCCATGCTTTTTCAATCAAGGAGAATCTCCATGGTGACATTTTTGTTTCAAGTGGATTGATTGATATGTACTCGAAATGTGGTAATATTAAGACAGCTAGTTATATTTTTGATAAAATGCCGGAACGGGATATTGTCTGTTGGAACTCAATGATTACTGGCTTGTCTCTCCATTCTTCTAATGCAGAAGCTTTTACTATCTTTAAGCAGATGCGAAAAAGTGGCATGATCCCCACTGAATTCTCTTATGCTAGTGTGCTCAACTCCTGCTCTAGATTGGCTTCTTTATCTCAAGGGAAACAGGTACATGCTCAGATTACAAAAGATGGATATACAAATAATATTTTCGTAGGAAGTGCTCTTATTGATGTCTATTCAAAATGTGGTGACGTTGATGGGGCCTGTATATTTTTTGATAACATGTTTAGTAGAACTATTGTTGCTTGGAATGAAATGATTCATGGGTATGCACAGAATGGATATGGAGATGAAGCTGTTGAACTCTTTGAAGATTTAATTCGATCCGGTGAGAAACCTGATTCCATAACATTCATTGCAGTTTTAACAGCATGTAGCCATTCTGGGTTAGCTGACACGGGAATGGAAATCTTGGATTCCATGAAACGAGAGCATTCCGTGGAGCCACAGGTGGATCATTACACTTGCGTCATTGACTGTTTAGGTCGAGCTGGGCGATTTGTTGAGGCAGAAGTTCTTATTGATAAGATGCCATTTAAAAATTATCCTATAATATGGGAGGTTTTACTTAGTTCTTGTAGAGTTCATGCTAATGTAAATTTAGCCAGAAGAGCGGCAGAACAACTTTTCAAGCTGGACCCACAAAATTCGGCCCCTTATGTGCTTTTATCCAACTTATATGCATCTTTAGAAAGATGGGATGATGCATCAGCTGTTAGGCAACTAATGTGTGAACGAGGGATTGAAAAGAATCCAGGTTATAGTTGGATTGGTTCTCGGAACGGAGAAAATTCTTTTATGGCTGAAGATGATCTTAATTTAGTTAGTGATATAGTCAGATGAGTAAATAACAGGACAGTACTATCCAGGGAAGTACAAGAATGTATCAATAGATGAAACTTGAACTGCCGGATGAAGATATATGCAGTAAGCGGCAAAACATCAGCTCTTTTATTCAAGTCTCCACGAATTACGCAATTTTCATAGACTCTGGGCCGTCTTTTCTAAGAAGATTCAGAGTGTCTTACTTAGCACAAAAGCGCAAGATATATGTGCATTTGGGTTAAGAGCTTGTGAATAGCTCAGGCATCTGACAACTTTGTCTACGGTAAGTTAAGTTAGCTGCATGTATTCATTTACTAATATCTTACATCTCTCTTTATGTCTGTTGCTTGTCATATTCTTTTGCTTAATTTTTTTTGGTAAATTAAGAAGCAGGCATACCTTTGACATGCTAACCTCTTTTGATGCTTTGTAGAGCTTAATGGTACCTATATTCCGATACCCTGAAAGTTGCCTTGTAATTTCTTATACATTTAGATATTGTCTATTCGGTAGTTTCACACTTCAAAACCTTCCAATCAGGTTGGTGACCCGTAGGGTTTACTCTGTAGTAGTTCCCTATTAGTTCGACCAAGAATGAAATAATGTGCTTGAGTTAGACTCATCACATTCTTATCAATTTTCAGTTGCTGGCTTGAGGCATTCTTCCCAATGTTTACTTTTTTGATAGATTTGTCCGTATGGCACATCCTTTTACTTGTTTTCATGTGCTAATTAGCTGTGCTCCATCATTGACTTCCAGAAGGATAGCCACATTCTCTCTTCCAGTTTCTGCATCAGATATATCTTTAAGAAACTCCTGGAAAAGCATATTGAACTATGGCTGGTCACAGAAGCTCAAGTATGATGACAGATCCTCATCTTGGAGTTGGTGCCCCATCTTTTAAGTCTTCCATGCTGGTACACATTCTAAACCCTCCTCTCTCAATCCCTTGTAGAGTTCAAGTACATTCTTAAGTTCGCTTTTGGAGAGACTTCCTCGTTAAAATGAATTGTGGTCTACCATGGCTACGGAGTCTATGAAATAGATCGATAATTGTGCATGTATACAGATAAATTTTATGTGATATGATACACCAAGACACATTAGATTTTGTTATGAACCACTAGATGAAATTCTTAAGCTAGTTATCTAGTTTTGTCTACCTAGATGTAAATTTGGAGACCTAATTTGCTAATGATTTTGTCTTTTAAGACCTCTTGGATGTCCATTTCTGCATAAAACATGACATGCTGGCATAAATGAGTGATGTTACTGCTGAATGTCAAATAGTAATGGATAGTGGATCTCTACTTCTGAATTTGGAAAATTAACACAGTGAAACCGTGTAAGCGTACTGAGAGTTTTTTAAAGAACAAGCCTAACCGTCTAAGTAGTAGGACTTGAATAATTATGTACAGATAGTTTTATCCTTACTTCAGTCTGCCTGGTAAAACGATCTGATATTGCTTGTTTAGGTGTATGGCCTGTGTGAACCCCTGTCTAATTATGTAAAATTTTAGAGTAAAGAAATTAAGGTGTTGCGAAGTTTACAATTTTGGTTAAATTTTATTAAGGATGTATTACATTGTAATATCTCTACACCATGTTTGAATCCTTCTTCCGTTCTTCTTCCGGCTTAGTAGGTTGAAAGCGGGACTCATGCTTACAACCAGGCAAGTAGCAAGGGCGAAGAATAAATCAGCGCAACCATATTGACATCTGGTACACGTTACACAGACCAGTTATCCAGCCTTCTATTTCCTCTCAGTGTCTGGCTGATAGACATTTGATCCTCAAACAATATATCATTTCAAGTTTCAAATTTTCCTATAGAAAAACAAAATACAAGTAAGAGTTTTGTTTTCCTTGTCATTTGGCTGTTGCTTATTGTTCTTTGTTTTTGCCATTTATACAGCTGGGGACCAAAAGAGAAGAGCTAATGAATGGTCTTGAATAAACTTCCATAATGTTTGAAGTACTAGATATCAATACTTAGTGATGCACTGATACTTGATGCACATTCTTAGCAGTGTTCTGTATTTGAAAAGGCCGTAAAGAATAGAGGTTACCGGCGGAATTCCTCATCTGTCAGTCTTCTAAAATCTCTGTATATGGTACATATGTAGTATAATCTACAATGACTAACTGTATGATAATGAGATAATCCATATATGCATGTGAAGGGCTATTATGACTGTCATGTTGCACTGTAGAGTGCAGATAGATATATAGAAACACCTAAGGGAATGTGTGATTGCTTTCTCTCTAGCTTATCAACTTATAGGATTCCACTGGTTCAGTGTCAATCAATTAATATTGGTATGTCATATTGTAAGTGCAGGAAATATGTTGATGGCACTCATTCAAGTCTGAAGGGAGTAATTTGGGTCCATAACCTGCACCTGCACCTGCTCCATAGTTGGTAAATACATTGAAAACCCAAGATTTCTGTACTCTTTATGTTCCATTTTGTTTTTTTATCAAGGGAAATACTGGGGAAATATCTCAGTCAGCATCTCACTAAGTTAGTTCAAAAGTAGCAGCTTTGAGGGAATAGTTTGTTTGACAAATTTTTGTTTAATTTTTTTTTAGAGAAATACAAACACTGGCATGGGGCATCATATAGTGAATGCATAGTATGAATTGAATGTTAGCTAGCTAGTGATGAACAGTCTTATGAACACTGAAAAACTGATGGGGGTTTATGTTTTGGTTGGTGGATGTGTGGGTGGTGGTGGGTTTTTTGAGTTTTGTTATTGAGAAGGAAAGATGATGGATAGACAAAAGGGATGTCAATTAAATGCCATTTGCTTATTCTTTCTCTTATGTATTCTCCTTGTCTGTTTTCTGTTGTGTTTAGGAAAGTGTGTTTTGTCAAATTTCAAGGAATGATGAAGAAATGGGGGGTGGATGGATGGTATAGTCAAGGATGATGGGTCCTTGGTCTTATTCTCTCTGGAGAGGAGAGGACCCTCAAAAACAAGACACATTTTACAGAGAGGGAAGAGAAAGTTTGTTGCAGGAGACAGTAAGTAGCATGGCAGGGGGGAGTGAGAGAGGAAGGAGGAGAAGAAGAAATGTCTGATAATATTCTGAATAGTCCTCAAATGTTCTCCTTGTGTTGGCATTGTCCAATAAATGCTGCAAAATGGCATTCAATTGAATGAAGATAAAAAAAAAAAAAAAAAAAAAAAGACAATGAAATGAAATTTCTTGCAATTGTCATTGTGGGGTCAGTCAGAGGGAGAGACACTGTGAGATCATCCCTCAGCTGCTGCTACTGCTGCTGTGGTATTCTGATGCTGCATAAACGAGAGTACTGATTACTGAGACTACAGAGACAACCCGAAATTAATGCTTACTTCTGAAATTTTTGCATAATCTTTTTTTTCTCTTTTTTTGAAATTTTGATTTGGTTTGTGATGAATATGTTCCAACAACATTCAAACAGTCCCTTTCATTTCAACCCACCCTCTGTTGATCCCTTTACCATGTTTTGCTCACTCTATAGCCTAATACAACAAAACCAAAAATATCAGGTTGACTAGTGGTCAATCCTCAAATGTAACCTTTGGATTTTTGTGTTTGACAAGGCAATGTAGTAAAAATCATTCTTAATTGACCCCAAAAAATCACAGTAAAAGAACCTCAGAAACAGATTGATCCAGTAATCTATGACATTCACAGCCTAAATGAAGTAAGCTTCTATGACATTCACACCCTAAATGAAGTAAGCTTCTCATAAAGATCTTACATAGGAACTCTGAATTTTCTCTATAGAGGTTAAGAACAAACCCATATGTTTAAGTGATTCTTTTGGAGAGGGTCATGCTGATTTTCCAATTACTATAGGGAGTACACATTCTTGACACTTGCATCATACATGGGTGAAAAATGTAGTAGTACTAGTTAGTAAAAATGTAAAAGATAAATATGTAGGTACGATTCATTAAAGTGATGATATGACAAATGGGAAAGGAGTGCGAGGTGCATTTAAGGATAAAATCATCATTACAAAAGTACGTCATCATTTGTCTATGACATCTCCCATTCTTTTCTTTAGACTCTACATATTTTTATCAAACAAGACCTAGAGAATATGTATATCCCATCAACAGCATCTAGCTAATTTCACAGTAGCTAGGTTTTTAATACTGTTTCTATGTGTTGTTGGGAGGATGATGTTTGATGCATGAGAGAATTTTATGCATGTTTAGCCTTATAGCTAGCTGCCACTAACCTTCCTAGCTATCATGCATCTTTCTCAGTAAAGCTTTATTCAGTTTGTTTGTTCTAATTCATTCTTATCTAGCTATCCCTTGATTGCGTCCAACTTTCACAAAAAAAGAACACCATGATTTCAAATTAAGATAGTCATTGAGTTATAAATTGCCCCAATGAATTGGTGTAAGTTTATAGATATTTGGAAGATCCCAACAATTAAGTAGAGAAATGAGGAGTAGAATACAGTATACAGTGCCATCACCCGTGTTCCTAGTGAGTTTTATTGTGTCATGTCTCTCACAAACAATTGGTTCTAGAGATAAGAAAAGGAGAGTACAATTCAGGTCAGGGACTCAGGGTATATAACTTCTTCAACACCCAATCTTTGTAGACTTCATGATTAGTGATTTTAGCTGTAGGGTTTAGGGTATTTGATCATGATCAAGTGTAAAGTCCAATAGTTATTAGAGTATGTATGCCTGTTTATGTAACCTTACATGTAATGAAAATTTTACTATGTAAAGTAGGGAAAAAATCACTTTATTGGATTAGTGTTGTCAAAATCATCAACCAGTGTTTTGTCTGAAAGTTAATAGTGGTCAAATGGGTGGATCTCTCTTCATACTACTGATTCAAATTACTTTACCATATTTTGTAGATAAATTCTCTCAATAATTTGATTGAGGATTGTGGAGGCATTCCAAGGGTAAAAAAATATTGTAGTTCTCTAAATGAAACGTTGGGTCTAATCTTTCTACCGAATTGGGTCACAGTAAGAAATCTATCCCAAGCATTGGGTAATTTCATTAGTAAATGAGAAATAACAAAACCCTTTTCTAATTGGGCCGACCGACCGGAGGACCCGAAGGGTCTGGAGGAAGGAGTCCCTTTTATGACCACTTTTTTGTAAAATGAAGCCTCACATAAATTTGTAATTTGATAAAAAGATTTTGATAGTGTGCACTTGATAATACCAAAATATCCCTCCCTTTTAGTCCAATTACTATAACTCCTTATGCATCTTATCTTATCAAGGGTATAATTGGAAAGAAAACTTTAATATAACATATCTAAAAACCCATGCTTTGGAATTTTACAAATTTTATCTCGTTGGAAAGGTTATAAAAAAAATATACGCAATGAGTACAAACAACAATATCAAATTTAGAGTTTTTACGAAAAATTCGGAGGTGTTTATCATTTCAGGCACAATTTTAGAAAATTAACTGTATATTCATTATGCAAACCACCACAAAGGATACATAATACTTTATATAGCCATATTTTGGTTTATGCATCAACTAATTTTCCGTTGCAACTAATACAACGATGTACTCACTCCGTTTCAAAAAAAGTGATACTTTCACTTTAGGCACAATTCTCGAAAATTGAATGCATAACCATTATGCAAACCACCACAAAGGATGCATAACAAATTATGCAGCCATATTTTGGTTTACGCATCGACAAATTTTTTGTTTCAGAAAAAGTGATATTTTCATTCCGTTTCAAGAAAAGTGATACTTTCACTTTTTCAATTTGGCCTATTTTAGGCAAAAATAAAATTGTGAAAGTATTTCTTTTTCTGAAACGGATGTAGTATATGCTTAAAAATATCATTCCAAAATGAAATAAAATGCATAACGAATTATGGAGCCACCACAAAGGATGCATAACAGTTTATACAGTCGTATTTTGGTTCATGCATCCATTAATTTGGTTATGCAACCACTAAAACGATGTATATGCTTCATAAATAACATTCCGACAAAAAAAAAAGATATACAATGCGCTATGTAATCAGGAATATTTCGTTTTTCTTCGGTCGGCCCTCCCCACCGTGGCAGCGGTGTTCTAGTACTATAAAAGATACCAAAACCCTCAAGAAAACCAATGAGAAATTTGATATGGGGAAAACCTTATACCCATAATAATCAATTTTGTGCCTAAGTAAATTTAGTAAGAAGAACAAAAATGTGGGGAAAAGGAATTTCACCAAGAACTATAAAAGAGAAAACCCAAAAAATGTATAAAGTCAAACATTGAAAATGATGAAAAAATCTCTATTTGTAGCCAAATTTTATACAACTTTTGAGTATATTGACCATATAAGATTGTCTTTCATTATATTTTAGCAATACAAAATGTAAGACTATATTGAAAACAAGATCGTTTGCTGAGGATTTGGCCTTTTCCTATTAGATGAGTAATTTTTGTACTTATGGTCAAAAAGATGGATGTAGACATAAGTGATGCATGTCAAACAATATCTCTCCAGAGCATGCAATGTATTTGGTATATTTCTCAAACTATCTTCCAATATGGCCCTACTCATTTGATTCTTCCGAATTTCCATCATGAATTTGGTTCAGTAAGTAGGTTAAATATTTCAGTGTGAATGAATGGGATCAGAATTCAAAAAATAAAATAAAAAAACCTAACATTCATAAAGATTTCTCAAAAAAAAAAAAAAAAAAAAGCTTCATATATTTCTATAAATGATACTTCAAGTGGGTAGAAATAGAGAAAGGGCCATGATTGATGACAACAGTTTTCTTACTACAAATTTTGTGCATAAAAGAAGAAATAAGAACTAGAAAAGGAGCCAAGTAATTGTGTAAATATATGATAATAAACCTGTTTTTTCATTCAATGGATTTCTGACATTATGGAGAAGAAGAGAAAAGATAGAAAAATATTAAGCTCATCATCTTCGTATCCGTCTTTCGCCCTGGAGACTTCATTCCTTTAAACCATCTGCAATAACTGAAACCCAAACTGTTAGTCCATTGACATGAAGCAACAAAATTGTGCATGAGCCAATTACTTAGCATCCCACATTTCCATGAGCATGAAAAATTGTTTTCGCATTAGAATATCAGTACAGTGTGCTCCTAAACCTTACAATTGAAATTGAAATGCAACATACAAGATATTATCAAAATTTAAAAATAAAAAAATAAAAAAGCTATAGCAAATTGTGGGTGCATGGTAGATGCTACTAGTCTAGCTACAATATCTTAGGTTTCACATTGGGATAAATAGAGTACTAAAATTGGTCAAAATCATGGACATATCTTTTCATTGTCTGCGACTCTCTTGATTTGATAATGCAAAAAGCAAAATATATTATAGGTCAACTTTGATGGAGGAAGGAAGTTATAGTTAGTTGGTAAGTCATATCAAAAATCTAGCTATAGCACCCCCCTACATATCTGGTTTTCTGTTTAGATTACAAAACTGATAATGATGATTATTTATTTATTTCTGACTTTTCATGATCCCTCTTATCACACTCAACTCCTCTATCAAACATCACAATCTTATTATAGCTAAGGGCTAGACAATGATCAAGTCCTAGTTCAATTTTGATAATTACACAGTCTTTGCCATATTTGGATTTGTTAATGATATGGAAAGGAAGCCTAATTTAACAAAAGCATGTCTAATAAAGAAGCATAACAATCAATAGGCCTAAAACAAATTATGCAAAAGAAAAAAAGAAATTATTAATACGAAGAAAGGAATTGATACATTGAACTTACTTGTAAAAGATTTTGATTTATAATAGCATTAAGAAGAAGCCCTAAGAAGGTCCAATCCTATCATCTCCTCCGGCAGTTCTTGGTTGATGAAATTGACCTAATTGACCAATGGTTGACGAAACATTCATGGCAGCAACAAGACCACTAGCATCATAAACACCATTGCCATCAAAACTCCTAAGAGATTGTTGATGAGGATCTCTGGAGAAAAATTGGTGGTGGTGATGATGGTGAGTAGGATCTCTTCCTGTTAATAATCCAATACCCATTTGGGGATGAGCTGCAGCGGCTGCCGCGGCAAATAGTCCATGTGCAGCGGCACCAGTAATTCCCACATTTTGATACTTGGAGAGTTCAGATTTTGCACAACTAAGATCCATTTGTAGCTGACGAAGTTGGTGTTGAAGGATTGAAATTACACCTACACAACCATAGACAGGATCACGCAGACGCATATCCGCTTCGTAAGCAAGTGAATTGACAGCATCTTCTCGTTGATTTGGATGTAACTCATTCAGTAGTTTAGTTACATTGCTTGCACCAAAGACTTTATGAACATTGGCAAATTTCTGTGGCTGATCCGGTGGGAAATACGGTGCAAATACACATTCCGGTTGACACTTTCGACGGAGAAATTTGCAAGCAGCACATGGTGAGTTTGAAGATGATGCCATTTTGCAATACCACCACTGAATTTAACGATCAAAATTATATCTTCAAACCTGATTCATGAAATAAAAAATAATCAAGAAACTAGGGTTTAGCAGAGAATTAAAGCAAAAGTATACTACACCCACTTATGCTGAAACATAAAAATCAGAATTTAATTTGGTACATATGTAAATTTTATCAAGAACATGGTCATATTGGTAAACAAAAAGAATAATGAATTTTCACTGATAGAGAAAAATCAGGGTATGAATTGAATTCTCAGAAGAATAAATTGTACCATGGAGGAGGTATCAAAACAAACAAGAAAACAAAACCCTATTCTTTGAAAGAGTAGATGAAATTGACTGAATAATCTACAAGTAGAAATACAACCACCAATATCTTGTAAACAAAGAAAGAAATCAGAGAATGAAGATTTTCACGTACCGTTCAGTATATATTTTGTTTGATCTTCAAAGAGAAACAATCAATAATATATATTCTCCAGAATTTTAAAAAAATTCAATTGAACTTAATGAGAAACACGAGTATACTTATCATATACAGATAATATCAACAAAATATATACTCTTAACCAAAAAAAATTATTTTTCAAAAATTTCAGATCCTCTCAAGATTTTTGTTTGATACAACTCTTCAAATATCAAAACTGAAATATTTACTAATAGAATTTAGAAAAATCAAAAGTGGACCTTGGGAGAAAATAGGGATTGCTCACTCAGACTTGAGTGTATTTAGGGTTTCAAGAATTTGCCTGGCTGCCGACTTATCACAAATTGGATCGCGTGAAGTGATTATTAATTTTTTGATAAACGGGTTTTTCCGTCAATAAATATAATTAATTTCATCGAGCAAAAACAAATAAAATTCATTTTCTTGAAAATATTGAAAAAATTATAGAGAATTAAACCCTAGCTCTATAGGGAGAGGCGGTAGAGAGCTAGCGTATGGATCTTCCTTCCTCTCCAAACACACGTACATACTCGGAAATATGAAGAAGAAAAAGTCTTTCATTCTTCATTTCTTGGTTTCATAAAAAGAATTTCCTTTTTCTTTGTTCTTAATTCATTCTCAACTCTAATCGAAGCAACCAAAAAGAAGAAGAAAAAAAGTCTACAAGAAAATCACACACCTTTAATTTTCTTGACGCGTCTTTTTCTTGATTTCTTCCTCTTCTTCCTCCTCGCGATTGATGAATCAATAATTCAACTCTTGGGTTCAAGAAATAAAAAGAGAGGTGAAAGAGAAATAATGATTCAAATAGTACTGAATGATGATGATGATGACTGTAAATTTTTTGTGGAGGTAGTATTTGTCTTGAGCTTAACAACAAGCCGGGGGGTCAGATAGATAGATAGATAAAATGTAATCTCTTCTCCTATTTTTAAGAGGGGAAATTTCAGCAAGATAAAAGGGAAGCGCACACACAAAGGGAGCAGAGTAGTAGCAGTAGCACCAGTATTAGTAGTATTAGAGGACTTCACTCAGAGAGGAGAGATTTCAGAAAGAGAGAGAGAGAGAAGGAGAGAATTCTAGAAAGTAGCAGAGGTGAAGCATATAAAGATGGCCTCCTTCTCTTTGAAAACCTAATCACGGCTAAAAAACAGAAAAGAAAAACGATGATGATAGTGAGTGATATAGAATGAATTATGGGTATAGAGATTGATTTGAGAGAGAACAACAAAAAAATTAAAATAATTGCGAAATACTATTAGAATCAAAGATATGGGACCCACGTTGATGAAGAGGAGATGGAGAGTATTTAGTACTGCAACATCACCACTACTGATGAAAAATCTGAATGATGCCAAGTGAAATGAAATGATGTATTATGTGTATCACTGTTCAGGGTAGTTGGGTTTCGGTTTGTTTCTAGCTAGCTAGGGTTTCGGTCAAAAATGTTGAGAATAAGGTCAATGTCAATTTTACTTGGACACCTAATTCCATTGGAATTTCTACTGAGTCAATGGTAACTGAAACAATAAGTGAGGAATTTTTTTTTGCTCGGATATAAGTGAGGAAATCCCGTATAGAATCTTGAGAGTTTGTTGATTTGAATAGTTAGGATCAAGTGATTTATAGTGTAAAATCCTGTTTCCAAAACAATTTATGGGGTAAATTTTATAATGTAGAATTATCAATTATTTAATCTGTATCTTTTTGGAATATTAGATTTAATATTTTGAGATGGACCGTCGATACTCTCAAAATTCTTGATGTCAAAATTTTAGCTTCAAATTTATTTTTATTTGGCACTTATATGGGAAAAAAAATGTGAAAATAATCATATGAACCAATCTTCTCTTTGGCATTCATCCAAAGACTGAACTCCAAATATTGATTATTAAAGGTTAGACTGTATCAAACTTGACCTTTAGTCATACATTTGTGACAAAGTTCCATTTCGATTGAATAAATCCCACCCCATATCCTAGTCTTCGCTGCCAACATCACCAGACAATTAACATACGCGGCCAAACGGTAGTAGGGTAGGGTGAATAAAAACATTACAGTCAAGAGCGTATTTTCCGGGATATGATCCCGTGGGTGTAAATCACCCAAAGAAGTAATGTGGGTGAAACATGCTCAACTAACTGAGAGACATCTTAAACTCCCGTCTGTTTACATGGCAGAGTGGGCCCAACAGACAAATCAAATATAGGTACAATATCTGCAGCCTTGATTGACACGTGTTCCAAAATTAACTATATACTTACCTAAAATGGTTAACCCCCTCGAATGGTAAAAAAGAGAGACAAATTAGATGGACAGATTGGAGTTGGTATGGACATTGGACAATTTGGTCAGGTGACCAGTTTAGAGAAAACGGGAGGCTAGGTTATTTACTTTAGCAGGTTCACAGGCATGACATGAAGGTCGGGAGGGCTTCAGACGTGTCTGGTAGAATTTTTTCTTGCTTTATTTAGAAAACCTGATGCGTTTTAACCTGGGTTGCAACGATACGGATATGGTATTGGATACAAGATACCAATACACTACTATGATACACAAATTGATAAACTAAAATACGGCGATGCCGCATACTCAATATTGATTGGTAGTTTAACATAAATATATTATATATAAGATAGAAACTTAACAAAATACAAACATGCGTTTGCATGATTAAAATATAATATGTATGATTAACCTCACTGGAGAGAGAAAAAGTCTGGATAAGAAGGAAATATTTCTAGAGTAAGATCAGTGGACAGATTTGGAACTAATATTTTGTCACTATAGTTAAAACTTCTCATAGAATCTAGTAAATATCTAAATTTTCTAATATTTAATCAAAGTTTTCTAACTAAGTTGTATCTTAAAATATTAAAGTATTAGTATGCGTATCCGTGTAAATACGTATCGATACGGCTGATTATTTATTTTAGGCGTGTCGTTATGACACAAGTTTTAACCCATAAGCCAATATTATTGATGTTTCTCGGAGATAAAGAGCATCTCTAAACATGAACTAAGTAGGGCTGATGTTCTCTGAAACACATCAAATTCTCTAGTAACACGTCAAATTCTCTATATATGGCCAGTTAAATTGCAAAGATAATCAAACGCTCATAAATTTACAGTACAGGGAAGTAATCTGCAAAGAAAATCAAACGCCATACGATTTTATTATATCATCCACACAATTTTTAGCAAAGGACGCGTGGCTGAAATTGACATATGTAGAAGTTGAACAACAAATGAATACGCAAAATATAAGAAGAGATATCAATATATCATGTGTCTGTAAGAAAAATTTCTTTAAATTAAACGTCAGAGAAAAACTAAGAGTGAATCAAAACCAATTCGAATGGCGACCGGAAAATTTGACTACTTTATCCCACAGAATAACCCGAGAGGGAAATAGATGGTTCATACTGTGTTCTTAACATTGGGATCTTATATGATAACAATGGGCTAGGCATATGTTCGAGGTGGGATTTCTGTCGGGATTGCTTGTCGGTAAACCTAGCATTTCTGTTCACAAAAAGGCAAACTGACTGCATATTACCTTGCCGACTTGCAACAGAAAAAGAAAATATATATATATATATATATATATATATATATATATATATATATATGAGACCAAATTCGTATAATGACCAAATATAAAAATGGGAGTACACGTGAATTAAAAAATTCTGATTTTCTTGGAGTCATGGACTATTCATTATTAAACTCTTGATTAATGTTTACTACTACTTTATTCCTACTTTGTAACTTAAAAAGATGGAAGAAGAATGTATGTTTAATATTAAATCAAGTAACTTAAAAGGATAAATGAAAGGTCGGGGGAGTTGCAGGTGTCTCTAGCCATTAATGCATCAAAGTAAGTTGGGAGACAGAAACATTCACTGAATGACTACCCATTTGTCCGCAGCTAAGCCCCTAAAGCGTGTAATAGGAATACCCTAACCACATGTCCACTAATTAATTAACTAGCTACTCTAATCAGTAATCACATCCTCATCTGCCAAAGAAACCGGGCGCCTCTCTGCTATTAAGGAGGGTAGGCCGTGAGAGAGGCACAGAGCTAATCACTACTATGACCACTGTCTCACGCTTTCATATGTTCCCTTAATAAAATAATTAGGTATAAACTAAAAACCTACTGATGACCATAAGTTACTACAGTGATAAACATGAGGGACCTTCAAAGAGTTTTTTTTTCCTTAGAAAAAAGAAGAATAAAATAGAAGAAAATGAAGAAGCAAATGCTAGATTCATACGGGGAGATCTCAATACGGTATATACAGCATTTGGCACAAGTGGGCTAATTGAGGAAAAGTTGTAAGGCATGAGACACAAAGACGCCAACATATATAACAAAAAGTTTAGGTGAGCTAAAAAGGTAGAATATAATATACCATCCCAAAAAAAATCTACAACATATTTTATTTAGATTCCGCAAAATTATTTTATTAAGATTCGGCGAAATTACTGGACAGATGGTTAATTTTTAAAAATGTGGGATCTATTTCAGTCCATGCTTTCATCCAAAACACGGAAAAATCATAGCAAAAATTCTTAAGGTTTCGTTAACGGTCCGCGAGTTATAACCCCAAAGGTGTCACTATCCATCCACAAAAAACCCATCAAAACAAAAGTAACACAAAAACCCCAAATTTTTTGATGAAACCAATTTTGAAATTTGAGGTTTTTGTATCAATTTTTAAAAATTTGGGGTTTTTGTATCAATTTTGCTTAAGATGGAGTTTTAATGGATCCCAACATTTGAATGGGGTTTTTGTACCACAAGTTTGGTCACCTTGGGTTTTTATGACTAGTTCTGTTTCGTTATTGAAAAAAAAATAGATACCTTGGCACCCCTATTTTCTTCGATAAAAACAGGACAGAGAACTTTGAACCTTTCCTTCAAAAGTATTATGCTACCCTTCAAGGCCGGAAATCTAAACTCCTTTCTCAGGCTGGTAGAACAGTATTAATAAAAGATGTCCTTCAAGCTTACCCCATATACCAAATGCAAATCCTTGCATTACCTAAAGACACTCTCGATCAAATGGATAAAATCCAAAGAGATTTCTGGTGGAAAAAGGATAAGGCCAAGAGCAGAGGAGGTTACATTAGAGCTTCGACCAATATGTACAAGCCTATTTCTCAAGGCAGGCTAGGAATTAAGATCCCACACCATTTCAATATATCACTCCTCACAAAGCTGGCCAGTAAGCTAATCACATATCGTGACCAACTTTGGGTCGAACTCCTAGAAGCTAAATACTTCCCAAACTCCCACCCTCTAGACTCCACTAGAACTTCTTATCTATCATGGGTTTGGATGAGTATACAAAAAGTTTAAAACCTAATCAAGGGTAATTTTGTCTGGAAAGTAAAAAACGGAGCTTCTGCAAAAATATGGGAGGACCAATGGGATACCTAATGCTGATATAATTACCCAACCAACCAATATACAAGAGACGACACCGGAATTGGTCCAGGAGCTGATAAAGGAAGATAATACTTGGGATCAAGAAAAACTGGACAAATACTTTGATCCAGACATCAAAGAACAAAAGCATCATCATTCAGGAAATTTCACTGCAAAGAATATCTACAACTTTTTAGTCCACCAAGATCAAGAAAATGATAACTTAACGGACTTCCTTTGGGAAAAAAATTGGAAAATACAAGCTATCCCAAGAATAAGAATATTTATGTGGAGATTATCGCAAAAAGCGCTCCCCACCTCTTCCAGGCTTGGTGCTCATAATTCAGATATAGACCCTCATTGTCAGATGTGCAATTCTCAGGAACAGAAAATTGAACAACATCTTTTGAGATCATGTCCTTTTGCTAGAGCAATTTGGTTCGACTTATCTTTAGAAGCAATTAATACTAGGAATAGCACAATCTCGATTAATGATTGGATTAGAGGTTGGTTATCCGATCCTAAATTTGCACAATTTGCGGAAAAGATAACAACAATCCTATGGTTCATCTGGAAAAATAGATGCTCAGTAGTCTTCGAAAAAATCAATCTCGAGCCAATAAAATTAATGGATCAGATTAATAGATACTTAAACTCTACTTCTACTAAAGTTGGCCAAAAAGAAATTACCCAAAAGAAGGAAACTTTAGTTAGGAATAGTTGGTCCGACATAAACACAGATTGGATAATCTTTACTGATGCATCTTTTAGAAAAGAAGATTCTTCTATGGGATATGCCTTTTTACCATTCTCGGTGGATCATGAGACTTTCATGCATATATTGGCGGGTTCGGAGTGGGCTACTTCAGTTTTTCATGCGGAAACAAAAGCCTTGGTAAAGGCAGCAACTTGGCTAAAAGAGAACATTTTGTCAAGTGTTTCCATAGTTACCGATTGCAAAGCTTTGGCAGACAACATCAACAAGGTAAGTACATAAGCCATTGGACAGCGGAAAACACTTTACAAGAAGTCAAGACAATCCTGCAAGAATTACCCTAAACTCAGGCAAAATACATAAATAGAAAACATAACTCTGCTGCTGACTACATCGCAAAGGAAGCAAGGATAAAAGATCTTCAACGTATGTCTTCACATTTGCAACAAAAGATTCAAAAATATAGCATTTACTCCAATGATTTTGATAAAAATGTAAACTTATTGTACTACATTTGCTAGTTAATACATTTTAATCTTTCCATCAAAAACAATAAAAAATAAGATACCATTCTTAGGGGCTATAAAAAAGCAATCTAAAAATGTCTTAGAAAATTAGTTATTGCGAACGTTGTTAAATTTTGGAGATGCATGGCTCGAGCACCCAGTTTCGTCGCTGGAACCGAGAACGAATGTTATTAGCATGTATCCTGATTTACAAAATAATACTAGTAAGAAATTTGATCCACCATGGGAAATTACAAGAGAAAACTCCGATACTTAGAAACCTAAATGACCTAGTTTTCCACGATATAACCTAAATCAAGTTATGTCTCTAATAAAAAGGAGGTTGCAGGTTCGAGCCTCCGCTTATGATTACTTTTTAACATCTTGGCGAGGGTTTTATGGTCATTATTCTAAAAAGATTCTACGTTAGAAACATAGAGTTTTCTATTGAAGGGTGTAAACTTGTTCATTTATAAAACTTTAGGCAATTAACCATCAGATATTACTTTTGCAAAGTTTTTTTTTTGAACTCAAAAAGGGCAGTATATTAAAAGAATCAATTCACCACTAAGAAAGTGGTAGATTGAAAGAGAAAACAAGAGAAAACCTTAAATATTAAATCTTTAAAGAAACAAAAAACTACATCTATCTCATGACAGCATCCAAAAATGAAGGACGGACCAATTTATTGATCTAGTGATGTATAGCAACTTGAAAACTATTGGCAATTAATATCCAGCACAACCATGGTTTTAAAAAGGGCTGCCGGCTGCATACATACATAATCAATGAATCACAAGGCCAATATAGATGCATCAACAGAGAAAATACTGTTGTCAAACATAGCTTGGCCCTCTTATATAAACCCTAGCTATAAAACATGTGTTATAATATGGGCATCCAACTTAAAATCAATTGGCAATGAGTGGAGAGACCATAAGAGATTATAAATCGCAGGATTTTAGATAACCCAACAATGTGGGACTAATAATCTCAACACGCCCCCTCACGTGTAGCCTCGTAAGGTCTAACACGTGGACAACAATAAATCGGGTGACGCAGAGCAAAGGCGCGGTCAAATGACTCGTCGTAAATAGCCTGCTCTGATACCATGTTAGAATATGTGCATCCAACTCAAAACCAATTGGTAATGAGTGGAGAGACCCTAAGAGATTATAAACCGCAGGATTTTAAATAACCCAACCCTTTGGTACTAATAATCTCAACAGCATGTAACTTGTTTTTGGCTTTTGCTGTTCTGGTTTTGAATTTCAACAAGCGGCCATGGAATGGCATGGCAAACTAGCAAGCTGCAAATATTAATGTGTGATGAGTCCCAAAAAACCTATAAAGAGTAAATACATACATGACAAGAGATGAAGTGAGAAAGAGATTGAAGGTTGACTGATGGATCATGGATATCTGTGTAAAGAATAAGAGTGTGATAGTGGGGGTGAGGGAGAGAACAAACATGTCGTCTTTGGTCATTCTAGTGAATGAATTGAATGAAATGGTATATTTAAGCAGAAGAGATAGGGAATGATAAGTGACATTTCATGTGGGGGGATTTACTTATGGATGGGATTGTATTCTCTGATTTGTCTATTGCATTCAAAGCTAGCTGTGATGTGTGATGAGAGATGAGAGGAGGAGAGGAGACTGTTTTTGTGTTGGGAAATGAATGTTTGTTCTTTTTTCCCCCTCCCCTCATCTAATTAACCTGCTTGTAAGTCTTAAATATAGCCGTGCACGACCTAGACCTACCATACTGTATCACTGTTGTGGCATGGTGGGACTCAACATACACAGCACCACCCCTTGAGACAAATTGGAATTTGGAGTGTGTGGTACATTTGTACCACTAGCTTAAATTTGTATAGAAGTATTTCATCTGTCTAAAATTTGTTTTTCCATAAGCCTTAAATGTATTGGGGTATACCATGATTAACTGAAGTACACAAATTTTATTCTCAACCATAATAATGGGACAAGGGGCGTCTAACGTGTATAAAATTATCTAATTACTTAAATCCTAACCTTATTCTTTTCATTTTCCTCTCCCCGTCATCAATTTAATGATCAATTCCTTTCTCCTTTTCTATGTTTCATCGTTTTCAAATGAAAAAAAATTCTTTGATTAGATTTTTTTTTATTGTCGATTAATTCTTTCAAACTCTATCTAGTACTTTGTTTTGTTGTTTAAATGGTACATTAGGTCGGAAAAATTGAAATTGTTGAATTGCAATTATATGATCGTTATGGTATCTCTTTTGTCGAGGATGATGACTTTTTGTATTTATTTATAGTCCTTAAGGTTGTAGGATGAATAGTCGACTTTTCAAAGAGTTTAATTTATTTCCGAAAGTAACATTAACAGAGTCGTCATGGTCTTCATCCCTAAACCTTGACGACTAGTGATGTAGTATGAATAGTCGCCAGGTTTTGAAAAACTAAATCTTGACGATTAATAACTCCCAGAAAACAAGAATTCATGTGTCCAATTTTGCTGTTGGTCGTCATGGTTTTGTAAAAATAAGATGACGACTAATAGACAGTCGTCAGTGTGATGCATTTTCGACCATGACCACTGTAATGCGAAAAACCAATGTTTGGTCGGCATGCTTTATTTCAATTGAGCATGCCGGCTAAAATTTGGTCGGCGTGCTTTGTTTCAGTTGAGCATGCCGACTAAGTTTGGTCGGCATGCTTTATTTTTGTGCATCATGCCGAATTTTCATGGATTCAATTCTGAAAGTGCTTAGTCGGCTTGCTTTTTTTTTTCCCAGTCGAGCATGCGACTTTTCATAGACCAAATTATGAAAATCTGAATTCATGTTATCATTCGACGAATTATACCAACAAAACCATGCATGTTCGATTCCATCTTGAGAAGTGTTTGACTAGAGCGATTCATATTTGTTACGAAATTCTCAAAAACCAAAAGTTTTCCATAAAAATTCTAACAAGATTCATAAGTTAAATCGTTAGTTTTTGTTAGATTAAAATCTTTTATAAGAAGATTCGTAAGTTTGAATTATCGCTAATCACTTAGGGGTACTTTAGCTATTTTCAAAAATAGTTGAGGGGCTTTTTGTTTTACTTCTTAATGATTTTATTTTGTTTTCCCCAATTAATTTGGGTATACCTAAATCTCACCAGTTTAAATATTTTTTTCTTTCTTTCTATAGGAGCGATCTTTGTATTATTTTTTGGGACAACATCACATTTTTGTGGGGACCATTATTATTCAGTTAGGCCATCTATTGTGATGAGCAAAGGGGTGTTCTAGTTATAGTTAAATGAGATAGTTGTCCCATGTGTAAATTAACCTAATTAAAACACGTATTCATAAACATATAAGTACAATTTTTCTTACTAACTTATTTTCATTTTAAACTCTTCTCTTCTCCTCATGTTCCCGCTTCAACTTTCATGATCAGATGTTAAAAGTTTGTACATTAGAAGCTACTTTTCGACTAACACATATATTCTTTATATATTTGTGATTGATAAATTGAGTAGTAATTCTAAAAATTGAAATTGCAGAGAGAATTTCGGCTAGGAATTATGTGCCAAAAAATCGAATCGATCTAGCGGAACCTGATGGAAATGAAGAACAATTTGACTATTTCTTGAAAAGTATTTCCAAGCGAAATTTCGAGTTTCCTAGCCGAACTTTTTGTAAATGTATGTTTTGATTTTATCTTAGGTTCGATTAGGAACATGATGGTCTCGACATTTCCGAACATAACTCTGTTAAACATAAAATGGAAATTCTGCTAGCCGTTCTTGAGCACACCATTAAAGAGGATGTTCAAAAACATGCACTTCTGTTTTTCTAGCCGAACCTAATCCAAAACTCCATTAAAGAGGATGTTTGGCTACCTGTACTTCTATTTTCCTAGCCGAACCTAAAACTACTTTGCCGATCTACCCTTTATAAGTTTTCATTTTCACAGATCACTCATTACCGGATTGCTATGAAGATTGAAGATTCACATACCTCAAAATTAATTTTCCTTTCAAATCACCCATTATCAGATCGCTATGAAGATTGAAGATTCACATTCCTCAAAATTAATTTGCCTTTCAAATCACTCATTTTGAATATAAGAATCTCAAAACCTAGTTTTTGAAAAAGTTTTCCACAAAGACTCATCTTCTCTATCTTCTCTTTCAAACGATCTTCAATCTTAATTCTCTTACGCTAATACTAAATCAAATATATAATCTAATACTAAAGTAATCTATTATCTTAACTAACTTAATTATTATTAATAAATTAATTATTATGATATAAGGGGTGTTAATACTAACTTACTTCACAATAACTTAGTAAAACAGGGAGTATAGTCCCCCACAAAAATATCATGGTGCCCAAAAATCGTTCTTTTTGAGATAGGGGCGGAACTGTAACCTAGCTTTGCTTAGCCTAAGACAAACCCAAAAATTTGAAAGCTCCCTTTTCCACTGCATACTTTAAATTGGGATGGAAAATACGTTTAAATTATAAGCTTAATCCCAATGTGAAAAATTGGTCGAGCTTTTCTCGCACGAGTATTTTAGGAATGTAATTTGGAAGACCATCCAATTTTTGTAGGGACCATTAAGATTTTGGGTCTAGGTCATTGCGAAGAAAAATTCCAAATCCCTAATATATTAGAGCCAGTATTAATGTTAGTTGATTATCATGAATAATCATTTGAGAAAGAAGAAGAAGAAGATCTTCGGAAAAACTAGGTTTTCAGATTTTTTAATTCAAATCAAGAAAATATAGAGCATAATGTTTAGGATACTCAAATATACTTTTCAATGAGTTTCAATGAGTTTTTGTTGCTTAGATTGGCTAAAATTGTGTGAAAATTAAAAAATTTAATGGAATTTTTGGACTAAGTTCGGCTAGCAAAAAGAAGAACACAGGTTGCCGAAATTAGGTTGAATGGAGTCTTTATACCGAGTTCGGCTACCGGAATTCAAGAACTCCTAGAGGAAATTACATTTTAGGATGAATAGAGTAGTGTTTGGATTTATCGCGTCTACCCATATTTTAAGCCGAACAATCTGGCAAAACTTGGGATGCAAAAGATACGTCCTAGGTTTGGCTAAGAAGACAAAATTATTGTTAGCCGAACCTTGCACTCAATAAAACTTAAAATACATTAGGAATTCAGATAAGAAAATAAAAATTCAGCTATGATAATAATAAGTTCGGCTAAACATGATGTAAAATAAGAGAATCATAGTAATGTTTGGTGGGAAGAAGGGCTAACATTTTCTAAGAGAATTTCACTCTGTAGGTAACATTTGAAATCATATTTTGATGATCACTATCTCAATTCATCAAATAAAAACGTATATAAAAGAATGGGTTTGTCGAGAATACCTTTTAATGTGCATATTAACAACATCATGGCACTCTTCCCGACTTAGTGAATAAAAAGAAAATTACCAGGGTTATTAGGAGAAGAAAATTGGAAAAGAAAATAATTTTATGATTTATGAAATAATAATAGTTTTGGTTAATTTAACATTTATTAGTCTACTTTCGAATTAATTTTGGTTAATTCAAACCGAAGGGCAACTTAGTCCTTTCCGATATCAAAGACACATATTATCCCATCATGCCGGATGGCCTAAGCACAGTTATCATGGGGTACCTTAAAATGGGCTGGTCTCCAAAAATGCATTCTTTTCTAGTTCTGCCAATTTTTCTGGATCAATATATTTTTAGTTGAGAAGTTTTCATTCAATATTCAATCTGTCAACATTTCTTGACATTTTGAATGAGGAAAAACAATGCTATCTTACAAGTTCGAAAATATTTTTGTAACATTTTTAGTGAGGCAAAACGATGCTATCTTACAAGTTTGAAATTTTTATAGACCCAAAACGTTATCGATATATCGTAAACTTCTTTTGTCAGAGGATTGTTGTTGCAATGTTCAAGTTTTCAGTTAGTTGTAATGTCATAGTATTTCAAAAATTTACACTGTTATTTTAGTTTTTTATCCATTTATAATAGAATTATAGAAACAAATAGGTTTTGTGTTAATTTTTTTAGTAGTGTTTGTACGTCGTTAATTTACTACTTTCAATTCGTTAAATATATACTAGCAATTTCAATTCAATAAGTAAAGATGCTTAGTAGCCTCCAGTTTACGTTTTTTTTTTCCATTTCCCATTAAAAATATCAAACATAATAACAAAAAACAAAGAAAAGTACCTCCTTTGTAAGATTGTTCAATCCCGATGCACTACATTCAAATGGAAACCTTTGGAATTTTTAAGGGGTAACCTATTTTCAGTGTTAATTTCTCTAAATTCATAAATCATTTAAAGTTTGACTCGCTTTTGAAATCCAATAAGCCAGTCAAAAATATCTGAAATCAAGTAATTTTGTGAAGACTCCATTGAAGAATCTAGAACTTCCAATTGTGCAGAAATGGGTAGATAAAAGCCTGAAAAACCAACTTCTCTCTTCAAAATATAAACTTAACGAAGAACACTACTGCCTGATTATCTCTCTGCTCAGATCAAGCACCATAACTCGCTTCCTTTCTCATTGATCTATCTTTTGCTATTATTTTTTAAGTTTTTAATTACCGATTGGGTTCCATCATAGGACATGTTCTTGTTGTAATTTTGTGGTTCTTTTCCATGGATTTAAGAATGATTATGCAGGTATGGACTGTGATCTATCGCAGGGAAGAAAGCAAAGAATACAATCATCTTCATTTTTAACCTATGATGAAGACAAAGCAACTCCAACAGTAGAAGCATCGGCATCAACTCTACCTCTTCTCCCCCCTGTTCATGGTGGTGATTGGGTTTTATTTTGGCTCGTATATGATCTTGATGCTCTAGGTTGTTTCTACAATCTAGGAACTTATAGATATGTTTTTTTTCTTAGTTATTACGGTTAGTTTTAGGACTTACAGCTGGTTTGCTTATATTCTTACTAATGTGGGGGTTGTGATAGTCTCATTATTCACAGCAGCAGTTTCAGGATTTCCAAAGTCAACAACAAATACAACATGTTCACCAAAGACACCAACAAAAACCTCAAGGTTACCGAAGTCACCAGCAACAAATAGTTTCAGAATACAATTTTTGATGAAGACCTGAACTGCGTCCGAAGATCGATTCCGTCCTACGATGACTTATTCAGGTTATCCCTGTTACTGTTACCGTTACTTTGAAAAAATAAGAGACAAATGGGTGGATCTATGGATCCTTTCTCACATGTATGACATATGTTTTACCATGTTTTAGAAAACCCCCTTGAGAAACTGTTCGATTTTTGGATCCTAACATATCTGCTAATTGTAAATTTGTTATATGGTTTGGTTGTGCTACTTTTAACCCAAACCAGACCATTTAAACTAGCTCTGTTACTTAGAAAATGGTAAGGAATAGTTAGGACTCTACTTTGAATTTTATCTGGTAACTATGTTGTTGAGTGGATTCATTATGTTAGTTGTTTATTTGAAATATTTGTGATGATTGGAAACCTCCTGGTAAGTCCAAAGTAGTTAATATCGTGTATAGGTCTCGTATCGGCCGGGTCCGATACACCTATAAAAACGATATTATCGGTATTTCTCGGCGATACATCATTAAAATTAGAATTTTTAATTTTTACAAAACCATGTTCGAGAATAATAATAATCATAAACATATCTCAAAATTTTAAAATAAAATGTGGTTTATCATAGGGTTGTTTGTAAAATAATAAAAAACAAAACCCCCATCCCATATTGTCGTCGATTGAAAAAAAAACTAACCAAATAAAAAGAAAGAAAGATGGAAGTGGAGATTTAGGAGGTAGAGATGGCTAAATCATGGTTTTTTATTACACAAACACTCCTACTCCGATAATATCGATGTATCAGTGAAGCCGATATATCAGTTTGTACCGGCCGTTTACGGCCGATATTATTGTTTAATCTTGTATCGCCAATATGGTATAGATATATTCCGATACACAATAAAAACTTAAAATATAGGCCGATACAACCGATATAGGTCGGTCCTGTAACCGATCGCAACCTTGTAAAAAGGGAGTATTATTATCAATGTAATCAAGGATCGCTTCATTTTTGGAAGAAAAAAAAAGGCTTCTTAAAAGTTTCATCCATCCATATATAACAGCCGCTATTAAATTAAAAGATGAAATTAAAATATCATGTCAACACTTATAAAAGATCATACAAAATAACAAAATAGAACTCAGGATAATCTGTTGAGCACCAGGTTTTAGGCCATCTAGGGACTTACTCTTAGTTTGGTATTGTCGTGAATTTTGTAAAACCATTTTTTTTGTGCGCTGATATGCTATGCTGTGAATTTTTTTTATTACAGTATTATAAATATGTTTCGAAAGTGTTCTTGAGAAAACGTTTGCCTTAAAAGTGTTTCGAAGCTGCTGAGACTTACCTTAGCAGCTTTGACCACGATTCTAATCAGTGGATTGGTACCCCTACTTTTTGTATCACTCATCTATTAGATGAGTCTTCTTTGTCCCTGTAGTTTTTTTTTATTGTTTTTTTTTTTTTTCTTGTCCAGTATTCAAAAAAAAAAACAACACGTTTGCCTTAAAAGCAATTTCTTCGTTATGAGCTTATGATAGGGCTGCACAGGAACCGTCCCGTCCCGTGGAATCGTACCGGTACCGTCCCGGAACCGCAGTCAGACGGGACATGTACAAGTACCAAAAACTGGTACCGTGCCTAGAATAGGTACAAGTAACGGTTCTAGGCTATTCCCGTCCCGTCCCGTAGTACCGAGCAACAAGTAATAACGTCTAATAATAGTTAGGGTTTTTGAAAACTAATTAGTTTTTGTTCATTTCTATTTAGTTTTTGTTGATTTCTTTAGATGTGAAGCTGATTGTAATTTTTTGGTTTTTGATTTTAGGGTTTTGGAATTTTTGGTGTGGTTCATAACTTCATTTGAACTTAGAACTTAGAAGATTTTTTGTTTTATTTTCTTTTTTATAATTTTACATACGCTATGGGTAAAGAACCGGTACCGTCCCGTCCCGTACCGAGTTAAACAGGTACAGGTCCTATCCCGTCCCGTATTGCACAGATACAGGTACAGGTACCGGCCATAGGGAGGTACAGGTACTGAGCTAGGCAAAAACCCGTACCGTCCCGTCCCATGTGCAGCCCTAGCTTGGGTCAGTGATTCATTTGACATACATATGACCTTAAAGCCCAATAAGCTAAAATATGAAATCAAGGAGTCGTATTGGAATTAGAAACGACCAACCGCCGACACATTGCCAGTTAATGGCAAAGATTTGGGCACTTGGGGTGAGACGTGCTATGAGAGGATGGAGAATCCTACGTTTCAAAAGCATGAATCGTAACCCTAATACCATGAAAATACTCTAATAATCATATCAACTGACTCTTTACGTTCAGGATACATCAAGAGAGTTCGGTGAACAGCAACAATGGTACGTAGCTCCATTTTCTCGATCCCGATATTTTATTTATTTTTTATTTTTTTAATTGCTAGCAATATTTACTAGTTATCATTGTTTTAACGCTTTTATGGTGATATTATCAGCTGATTAAGGTCATTCTATATGTGCGTTTATGGTGAATATGCAGAGTAATATAAGCCCACTTGGTATGTCGAATGGTGGTAGTCTTGCAGAAAACATCATCATTGACATCCTAGCAATGTTACCAGCAAAGTCTCTGATAAGATTCAGGTGTGTATGCAAGTCTTGGAACAGTCTTTTCAAAACCACTAGTTTCGGTAAACTCCAACTAGATCTTTGAAAAATCGGAACGATGGTATCCTTGTTGACTTGGTGGACACACTAGGTCATCTTGATTACGCTTCATTATTGTCAGATTCATCAACATTATATAACAAGGTTGTTCATATAGCTTATCCATTTCAATATGAAAAGTACAGAATTGAAGGTTCTTGTAACGGTTTGGTTTGCTACAAATCATCTGAAGAAGACATTTTCATTTGGAATCCGTTCACTAATGACCGCAAGAAAATAGCTCCACTATCAGAAGCAGCCATAGCACTAAGTTATGGGTTTGGTTACGATTCAAAATCTGAGGATTATAAACTCGTGGCGTATGTTATTGATAAACCGCTCGGGAATTCTTATCCCGTACTCGCTTGTATCCGTGTCTACTCATTAAAATTAAGTTCATGGAAAACAATCAGTTACATACCTTTTGAAGTGCCTTCCATAAATCTTAGTGTTTTTTAAAGGATTTTTTCATTGGGTGAAATTAGGAAACCTCGAAGAGATAGGTTGTTTGGATATTGCCAATGAAACAGTGAAAAACATTATGCTACCCCAGCATTTCCGGCACGAGTTTTACTTGGTACAAGTGTGTCTTTTGGGAGGTTATCTTTGCGTAATTGCTACTAATCTTGAAAAGAACATTAGAGAAGTATGGACCATGAAGGATCATGGGGTAGCAGAGCCTTGGACTAAAATATTCACCATCCACAGAGGTAAGTTTTTGGGATTCGGCACATGGACGTGAAACAAACTTTAAAGAATGATGCGATTTTGGTTCATCATGATGATATTACAACATATCTATATGATCTCAACAATGGAGTAGCTAGAGAACTTAAGATCGATCGGTCTCTGCATGAGTTCAAATCATGGGCATTTTTTGGGAGCTTAGTTTCGCCTAATTTGGGTTTCGCCTAATTTGGCTACTTGTATCTGGAGGCAGTAGGATACAAGAAGTTGATTTTTTGCATTTCTTTTGTAGTGTTATCTAAGGAGATTAGACTTCGGAGCTCATCTATGTTATTGAATTTTGGTTAACTTAAATAATAACAACGAGTTCTTGAGCATCTTTTATTTTGCTTTTTAATCCGTTCATTGGTGCATGGAACTGTGCATGATCACCTAGAGCCACGATATTGCGTGACTAGTGTGGCCTGGCGGGAACATACACTGCACCACGCCACCACCCCTCGAGACAAAATGGAGTTTGGTGTGTGTGTGGTTCATTTGCACCACTAGCTTAAATTTGTGTAGAGGTATGAATGCATTTGTCTAAAAATTGTTTTTCAGAAGCCTTAAGATATGTTCTTCTTGATCCAAGTATTTTCGATTGGAAAGCTTCTATTCGACAACCAAAGTTTTAAAATTTCTTGACATTATTGGTTCTTTTCTCTAAAAAAAAGAAAAAGCTATTTGGCTGGTTTTATAGACCCAAATTATCATTAATTTTTTTTTTGATGCTAAAGATGGGATTATTATTAACTTGAAATAGTAGAGTTGTCTGACAATAGTTGCGACTCAATGATATTAGGGGTGACTATCTAACCAAACCCTGGTGACTCTATACTTCCTGCTGTATCTTGCAAGAATATCAACAGGTTTATTACATTTCCTTGGGACAAACATGCATTCCCATCTATCAAAAAAACTAAGTTTATCAATCGCATCAAGCAGAATAGTCTCGTTTTCCAAGGATATCCCTTGAGAAGCATTGTTAATGTAGCCTTCAATACTTTGCAGATCCGTCTCCACTGGTATCTGTGAGATCTGCATTTCCATGCTCCAACTGACTGCATCATAGAAAGCTAGGCATTCTGCTTGTTTCGAGCTCCTTATTCCTGCATAGCACTTGGAGTAGCATCCCCTCCATGTTCCTTCAAAATCACGTAAGATAAGAGCAATGACTGTTAGTCGTGTGTTTGGGTCATAAGAACCATCACAATTGACTTTAAGAAAAGGAAAATTAGGGGGTTTCCAAAATCGTTCTATACTCAGGGATGTTGGATCTAGTGTATTGTGATTTTAGTGTTTACTATATAGATTTTCCAAATATAGAGAGAAACTCAGAGCCTTTTTAGCTGCTGCATGTGGTTCAATCTTCAGATTCTGAAAGTTCACATCGCATCTTGTATTCCATATAGTCAATGAGACCACCATTGCCATAAGAAGCCAGTTACTAGGTGGACATTGTTGTTGATCCCGTTTCACCCAACTTTCAAACATGGTAGCTATGTTGTTATGTACTCCAGATAGAACAGAAGAACCTCCTGGGATTAACATCCAAACAGCCCTTGACAAAGGGTAAAGGAACAACACGTGCATCATATTTTCATCATATTGGTTGTAGAAAGGGCATTTCCTGTTGATGTAATGACAGTTCCTTGATAATCTTTCTTTTGTAGGAAGAATATAGGGAAGACATTTCCAAAAGAATGTTTTATCCTTGGCTAAATTTTTATGCTCTAAAAATCCTTCCACCGAATATCAGTGCCTTGAATAGTAAGAGAAACTTGCAGAATACCTAGACTGAGCTCATGTAGTAAGGAAATAGTAAGAGAAACTAACCTAAAAGAAGAGTCCTTAAGCTTTTTTTTTTTTTTTTCCTACTGTGTTTCTGTTAAATATTTTGATTAGATGCAGATAGTTTATAGATTTCCTAGCTTCAGAACACTTGTAATAATGCATTAAAAACCCTTTTAAACAGTAAGGAAAAAGTTGTACCTACTTGTTGAAATTGTTCCAAGTGTTACTCAAAATTAAAAACCAATGCAAATCACCTTGAACGAGAGGTCAATCAGTGGCTTTCTCGCGATTTGCAAACCATTCTTTTTGCTTCACAAAATCCAAGACGGTCGAACTTTTTCAACCCTCCCTCATTAATCTCCGAACACTGAACTTTTTCAACCCTCCCTCATTAATCTCTGAACACTGAACTTTCTTCCAAGCTATTCTGGTTTGTTGGTTATGAATTCTGATTATAAAAAATTAAAAACTAATCATCATTGAAAGGACATGTTTGTCACATTCAACAGGTGAGCCAGTGGACTTTGACTCATACGAGTAAATTTAGTGGACCTTTCTGATTATAAAAAATTAAAAACTAATCACCATTGAAAGGACATGTTTCTTGAAGCCAATGAATTGCAGAGATTTTGTCATTAGTTTTTAACCGATCCACCTAACCCTAATACTGGAAGGAAAAAAAATACTCATTGAAGATATCAAAAGGGTTTAGCGAAGAACAAGAAGTCAACAATGGTATGTATCTCTCATCTCTTTTTGATACGTAGAAACTTTCTAGCTTACTTATGGGACTGTATTTCATGAGTTAGGCATCTTAATTAGTTCGATACACCGATTGATCTATATGTACTTTTATGGTTTATATGCAGAGTAATGTAAGCCGACTTGATTATGGAATCCTCGTGGGATGACCGGTGCGAAGGTGATCTGCAACAACAACAAACGGAAACTACAAGAAACGAACAAATATGAGAAAGATGAAGAAGATTAGAGGTACTGAGGGTGTCGACAATATTTCAAATGGTGCTGGAGTTCCGGAAGACATCATCACTGACATCCTAACAATGTTACCAGCTGAGTCTCTCTTAAGATTCAGGTGCGTATGTAAGTCCTGGAACAATCTTTTCAGAACCACTAATTTCGCTAAACGCCAACTTGCTTACTCTTTGAAGAATCGTAATGAAGGTATCATAATAGAATATGCTACTAAGATTTGTTATCTTGATTATGACTCATTACTGTGAAATTCATCAAAATTACATAACAAGCTTGTTCATATTCGTTATCCGTTGGAATGTAAAACGCAAGAAATTTTAGGTTCTTGTAACGGTTTAATTTGCTATAGATCATCTCAGGAAGACCTTATCATTTGGAATCCGTTTACCAAAGACTAAAAGAAAATACCAACCCCTCCACCGCCACCAGCTAGAGGATCCGGATATTTATCTTATGCGTTTGGTTATGATTCGAAAACTGAGGATTATAAACTCGTCCGGTATTTTGTTGTAGTACAGGCTCATATCCATTTCTATTCATTAAAATTAAATTCATGGAAAACCATCACTAAAGTCCCTTTAGAAACACCTTTCAGTCCACTAGTGTTTTTCAAAGGATTTTTTCATTGGGTGTCACGTTTTCATGTCCTTGAAGAGATGAGTTGTTTTGATACTGCTAACGCGACAGTGAAACATATTCTGCTACCGGAACATTTTCGGAACAAGTTTATAGAAGCACAAGTGTGTGTTTTGGGAGGTTTACTCTGCCTAATTGTTGTTGATAGGAGTAGGACTTTTTGGGAAGTATGGACAATGAAGGATTATGGTGTAACAGAGTCTTGGGCTAGAATGTTCACTGTTGACAATGAAGGATTTTGATTTGAAACAATATTTCAAGAATGATGTTTTACATTATGATGGCACTTCAATTTTTTTATATGACAACCATTTAGAAGCTAGAGAACTTCAGATCGATTATATTACGAGATGGTCCAAATCATATGCGGAGTTTTTTGGGAGCTTAATTTCGCCTGATTTGAGTACTTGTTTGGGCAGTAGGATACAAGAAGCTTAAGGTCAGATAAACAACAAGAGGTGAATGGCTGAACGTATAATTTCTTCTATTGGTTATTATTTTTTTTAATGGGTTTACCATATTAAACCTTCAGTTCTTGTCATGGAATTTTGTTACATTATATTATCGTTCTCAAAGAGTTCTTAAGCATCTTTGTTTGGCGGTCACTGAATTAACAAGCTTATAGTCTGAGCTAGAAAGTTATCAACTTGCCCGCCGTTGTCTTTCTAGATACAACTATTTATTTCTATTTTCTTCCAAAGTGACTCGCTTTTCAACATCAATAGCCGTCTCCTTCTATTGTTCCGCATTGTATTGCGGAATCCGTACAATGCATAAGCTCTTTTTTCAGGTAGTTTGGAGATTTATGTAAACGATCCGATATACATATCAGCCAAAACCCTAATTCAATCAATCACTGCAGTCTTCAATCAACTTCTCTTGGAGTTGTATGGAATAAAACAGAATCCAAGAGAATGTACACCCAGTAGAGTCCTTTCCCTCACACCAACAGAAGTTTCGGTCTATCAAGTATCAATCCACTAATCTTGTTCACTATCATAACTGTACCGTCAACAACAATCTGTGCACTTTAGTTCATAGATTGCCTAATCAGGTCATGGACAGATAACGTCTTGACAAGAGCAGAAATTTAAATCCAAAATTTAGCTTTTGTCAAGGGGAAAACTTATTCTAATTCTTTTCTTTACCAAAGTCGAATATATAAATGGCTAAAAAACAAAAATAGTCGAATATATATATATATATATGACATACCTCAGTCAGCTTTCTCTCTAACAATTTTTTTGAACAAACAGGCAGTTGGGACCTGATGTGGTCCAAGCCTTTGTAGTGCCTAGCCTGCCCGACACTACAAAGTAACTGGACGGGACATCCCAACCTGGCTCGTTGACACCTCTAAGGAGGACAAGTTGGAAGATGTTTAAGATTTAAATTCGCATAAATTACCCTAACCCTAATAATAGAGAACTGTTCCAATCATATCAAACTCACTATTACGTTGAAGATATCAAGAGGGTTTAGTGAAAGAAGAAGAACAATGGTATGTATCTCCATCTTCTCGATCCTCTTTAATTTATATACATGATTATAGCAGCGAAGTCTGTATTTAACAAATCACTTCATTGATACATGACCAAAGACCCATTGGCCATTATCTTGGATCATACTTCGGTGTTTTCTCTTTGGCATTACAATGAGCTAGAAGCCCTACCCTGGGGACATGGCGCCATGCTAATTGTTGATCTTAGTTTGCTATAAAAAATCTTTTATTTTCAATTTTCTAGTCTACCTAAGGGACTGTAATTCATGAGTTATGCATCTTAGTCCGACACATAAAAACGTATTCATTTTTTTTTTTTTTTTTGTGGCACGCATAGTTTTATAATACGTTTATGGTCATTATGCAGAGTTATAATTACAGACAGCTTCGTTGGACGACCGGAGTGAAAGTAGTTGCTAACCCCATTGGGTTGAATGTTATGAATGTCATGTGCAATAACAACAAACAGAAACTAGATATAATGGAAAGGAAGAAAATTGAGAAAGATGTGAGAAGCAAAAAGAGAAAGAAGATTAGAGGGACTTGTAGCAGTGACAATATCTCAAATGGTGCTAGTCTTCCAGAAGACATCATCTTTGACATCCTACCAATGTTACCAGTAAAGTCTCTTCTAAGGTTCAGGTGTGTATGCAAGTCTTGGAACAAACTCTTTGAAACCACTAGTTTTGCTAAACTCCAACTCGATTACTCTTTGAAGAATCGCAACAGTGGTATCCTAATTGACTATGTTTTTAAGATTTGCCATCTTGATTATGATTCATTAACGTCAGATACTTCAAAATCAGATAACAAGCTTGTTCATATGGCTTATCCGTCGCAATATAAAAAGCATGAAATTTTAGGTTCTTGCAACGGTTTGGTTTGCTATAGATCGTCTGAAATAATTATTTTTTGGAATCCGTATACTACAGTATACAAGAAAATATCACCACCACCAGACCCAGGCAACGGAAAGAGACCTTGGGGTCTGTATAGGTCTGGGTTTTGTTATGATTCGAAAACTGAGGATTATAAACTCGTCCTGTATAGATGTAGCAATTACATTCATATATATGTCTATACATTAAAATTAGATTCATGGAAAACAATCACGACCACGAACGTCCCTTATGGCTGGCCTTGTGAAAAACTAGTATTTTTCAAAGGATTTTTCAACTGGGTGGCCAAATACAACGGCCACAGAGAGATGAGTTGTTTTGATACTGCCAATGAGACAGTGAAACGTATTTTGCTGCCCCAACAATTTCAACACGCGTACAAAGAACCACAAGCGTGTCTTTTGGGAGGTTGCCTTTGCGTAATTGGCAGTGATGATGAAAAGAACATCAGCGAAGTATGGACGATGAAGGATTATGGTGTAGTAGAGTCTTGGACTAAAATGTTCACCATTGACAACATGAAGCTTTCAGGGATTCAGCATTTGGACTTGAAACAATCTTTCAAAAGTGATGCGATTTTTGTACATCATTATGGCATTTCAACTTTTTTATATGATCTTAAGCATGAAGTAGCTAGACAACTCAAGATCACTCGGAATACGCCAGGATTCCAAACATGGGATTTCCTTGGGAGTTTAGTTTCGCCTAATTTGGGTACTTGATTGGAAAGGCAGTAGGATACAAGAAGTCAGTGTAGATTTTACATTTCTTTTGTATTACCTACGGAGATTGACCATGAATATTAAACCTTTAATTAGCTATGCCATGAAATTTTAGTTGACTTAAATATGGCCGCAACGAGTCCTTAAACGCTCATCTTTGTATTGTGTTTTTGTTTTAAATTCAGGAGAGAATGCAGGCAAGTTTTATGGTAATCATTGAATGATTATGATATGCTCAACTTTTAAGGTTCTATGTATCTTAACCATAAATTACTTGCGTAAATTAGCTTAATGTGAAAAGAATAAACAAGATTATAACATGAGCTACAAAGTTTATCGTCGTGCAAATTGTTGTAATTTTGTGTGCATAGAAAAATTCATTTAGACTGGAGTACATGGTTGAATGTTGACGTTTTCTGCAAAATATTTTAGAAGAAAGAAACAGAATCTAGCTTCAAGATTCTTGTACAATATTACAAATGCTTTGAAAGTATGACAAATATAGTAGAATAAGGAGAATTTCATTAATGGTGAAATTATCATTACAGAAATCTTGAAAGAAAAACAGTTCTTGCTAGACTTGAAGAATGCCGACACAAAACATTTATACAGGACCAATAGTTGAATAGAAAGAATTGACCTATAGGACATTGACAACACAACACAAAGACAGCTCATATGACAGCTCACAGGACATCTCATAAAAGAAAAGACAGCTCATATGAAGAGTCAGCTGCTTATGTGTTATTAGCCCCCTCAAGCTGATGTGGGCAGACTTTGGAAGCACTCTCAGCTTGTCTCTGAGAAGCTCAAATCTAGGACGTTCCAAGCCTTTTGTAAATATGGCAGCTGCTTGGTCAATGGTGGAGATATAAGATTTCTTCAAATCCTGGGACTGAACCAATTCCCTGACAAAGTTATAGTCTATAGCAAGATGTTTCATTCTAGTGTGAAAATCAGGATTAAAGGAGAAGGAGATAGCACTCTTGTTGTCACGTAGCAATGATGGAGCTGCAGGTAGAAAGACATGAAGATCAGTGAGAAGTTTGCACACCCAAATTTTCTCTGCAGCAGAGTTGGCTAGACTGCGAAACTCAGCTTCAGTAGAAGATCTAGCAACAATAGGTTGTTTCTTGCTGGACCAAGAGATAGGATTAGAACAAAAAAATATACAATAACCACCAGTGCTTCTCCTGGTATCAGGGTCACCAACCTAATCTGCATCACTGAATCCCTGAACAGCAGAGAGCTCCTTTGTAAACATAATGCCATAATCAATAATATGTTTGATGTACCTTAAAATCCTCTTAGAAGCTACTAGATGATCTGAGGTTGGTGATTGCATATGTTTACAAACCTGATTAACTGCAAAGCTAATCTCAGTCCTTGTCCAGGTGAGATACTGTAATGCTCCCACAAGTGATCTATAAGAAGAAAGATCTTGCAAAACAGTGCCTGAGTTTGCCACAAGTTTGAAGTTAACAGGAATAGGTGAAGAACAAGGCTTAGCACCAGCCATATCAAATTTATCCAATAAGTCTAAGGAATACTTGGTTTCAGAGAGAAAAAGACTATTTGCATTTCTCTTAACTTCAAGGCCTAAGAAATAGTGAATGGGACCCAAATCTTTTAAGGGAAAATGTTGTTACAGTTGAGCAATAAGTTCACTACAATAAACACTAGAGCTGCCAGTAAGAATGATATCATCAACATAGATGAGAAGTATAATGATTCTGTGTTGATGTTTTTGAACAAATAAACTGGAATCTGCAGCAGATGGTTTGAAATTATAAGAAAGAAGAACTTGGAGCAGTTTATCATACCAGGCCTTGGGAGCTTGCTTTAAACCATATAAAGACTTGTGAAGTTTGCATACATAATTAGGATGCTCCTTGTCTACAAAACCAGGTGGTTGAACCATGTAAAGTTCTTCTGTGAGATCTCCATGCAAGAAGACCAGTTGAAATTTACTGCTAAAGATAATATAATTCTGATAGTAGTAGGTTTAACAACAAGACTGAATGTCTCAGTGTAGTCCAAACCTTCTTGCTGATGAAATATTTTGGCTACTAATCTAGCTTTAAATTTGTCAATATAGCCATCTGGATTTTGTTTTATCCTGAAAAACCATTTACAACCAACAACATTTTTAGAAGGGTGGGGAGAGACAAGAGACCAAGTACCTGCATCTTTAAGAGCAGTATGTTCTTCAAGTAGAGAGGTATTCCATTTAGGGAACTTTTGAGCTTGACTCACACAAGTAGGTATAGAAGGAAGCTGCTGAGCTTGTAGTGAGGCAGAGAGAGCATGTTGAGTTGAATAAACTTTAGGCATGAAAATATCAACTTTGCCCCTTGTAGTCATTTGATGAGTGTTAGGTGGTGAAGAAACTGCATTGAAGGAGTAATAACAGATGATACTTCAGTTGGAGTAGCATGAGAGTCCAAAGATACTGCAGTTGGTGAAGCTGGAACAGTAGATGATTCCTCAGTACAAATAAGGATATTCAATACAGAGTGTGGAGTCAAAGTAGATTTAAGAGGAAAAACAGATTCCTGAAAAACCACATGTCTTGAAACATACACCTTGCCAGTGGAAATGTCCAAGCATCTGTAACCCTTGTGATGATTGCTGTAGCCAATAAACATACAAGAAGTACTTCTGGATTAAAGTTTATGAGAAGTATAGGGTTTCAGCCAAGGGAAGCATAGACTGCCAAAACTTCTGAGATATGTATAGTCAGGTTTCCTGTGATAAAGCATCTCAAATGGAGACTTAAATTGAACGGACCTAGTTGGAAGTCTATTAATTGTATAATTGGTAGTAGTGAATGCTTCTACCCAAAAAGAAGAAGAGATACCAGATTGAAGTAAAAAGGTTCTACCAACATCAACAAGATGTCTATGCTTGGATATAGCAACACAATTCTGTTCAGGTGTGTGTGGACAACAAATTGGATGAAGAATACCTGAATCAGTAAGAAAGGAAGAAAGTTCATTGTTTACAAATTCACCCCACCATCAGTTCTTATAACAACAATTTTAGACTGCAATTCATTCTCAACTTGAAGTTTAAATTGAAAAAAATCTTTTTGAATTCTGACTTATCATACAAAGGGAATATCCAGCAGAATTTAGAGTAATCATCTACAATGTTGACATAATATCTAAATCCTGAGATAGAAATGACAGGACTAGGACCCCAAAGATCAAGATGGAGTAACTCTAATGGTCTAGAACTACAATGAGTAGACAAAGTAAAAGGTAGTTTGTGACTTCTACCTAACTGATATTCAGTGTAAAACAAAGGACTTTTGATTACATTTGATAGTTGAAGAGAGCTGCAAACATGCTTTATAGTTTGAAAAGATGGATGAGCCAACCTCTTGTGCCACACTTCAGCTGAGATGTTAGTTGTAACACCAGAGAAAGCCTTATTTGAAGAATTGTGAATGAAATGAAGTGGATAAAGACCATTATTGTGAGGCTTTTAAAAGTATCTTCCCAGTGGATAAGTCCTTCACAGAAAAACTAGAAGCATCAAATGTTATAGAGCAATGATTGTCTGAGGTGAATTTATGGACATATAGTAAGTTCTGAGAGGCTTGTGGTACTAAGAGTACATTGTTAAGATTGAACTGGTGATTTGGACTAGATTTTAAAGAAAAGCCAGTGTGGGAAGTTCAACCTGTTTCTGCATTCCAAAGCACTATGACCAGTCTTTCCATAGATTTGACATAAGATGTCTTCCTCAGGAGACAACAAATTTTGTGGTGGAGGAGTAGCAGAAGGTTGAGAAGTAGAAGAAACATGAGATGAAGTAGATGCATTAGATGATGAACCTCTACCAGAGAATGAAGATCTTCCCCCTACCAAATGAACCAAATCTACCAACAGAGCGACTAACTGAAGGATTGAATGATTTAGTAAGTAAAGCTTGATTCCTCTCACTAACAACAACTTCTTCACTTAGAAGATTGTTATGCACTTCAATACAGGTAATTGGTGGAAATCGATGGCGCATAGAAGTAGCAAATGTAATATAATCATAATTAAGTGCAGCTAAAGTTACCACAACTAGTTCATTATCTTAGATGTATTCTCCAGCAGCAGCAAGTTGATCAGTTAAGGACTTGATTTCACTGATTAAAGTAGGAATCGATTTCGTACCTTGTTTGATTGACAGTAACTTTTTTCTGAGTTGAATTGAGTGTATGGAAGATGCTCGAGAAAAGCGTTCATCAATACTGGTCCAAAGTTGATGAGAAGTAACTAAATTTGAGAAGTAAGCGATGACAGAATCAGAAATTGTTGAATGAATCCACATAGTGACTATAGCATCTTCATCAATCCAGTCAGTGTATAATGTACTTTCAACACCGTTGATCTGATTTTGTTGATTGGTGTATTGAGGTGGACAGGGATGAGAACCGTCAAGAAATTTCATGATCTTGAACTTTCTAATAACAGGAAGCATCAGATTTTTCCATGTAATGAAGTTGTCATCCTTCAACTTCAGATGAACAAAACCTGTTAATTGATTTAGAGGTACTTTGGTGATCGAATTAGAAGTTGGATTTTCCAAAGATGATGAAGTTTCTGGAAATTCTTGAATCATTAACAGAAAAGGATGAAGAAAATTGATCTGAGAAAAGAAAATTGAAGGAAAAATAGATTAATGAAAGGATTGATTGAAGATTGAATTAAAGCAGCGGAAAATAGGATTAAACCCTGAGAATGTAACAGATTCTCAGTCTGATACCATAGTTGAATCAGGAGAATTTCATTAATGGTGAAATTATCATTACAAAAATCTTGAAAGAAAAACAGTTCTAGCTAGACTTGAAGAATGCCGACACAAAGCATTTATACAGGACCAATAGTTGAAGAGAAAGAATTGACCAATAGGACATTGACAACACAACACAAAGACAGCTCATATGACAGCTCACAGGACAGCTCATAAAAAAAAAGACAGCTCATATGAAGAGTCAGCTGCTTATGTGTTATTAAAATATACATATATGCTGACCTCAACTTTTCCCAGAACATTAGACTTGTGAAATGATTGAACGCCATGGTCAAGTTGACGTGCCTATAACCTATTGGTAGTTTGTTTTGTATTAAAGATGAATTTGCCTGCCAGCCATCTTCTACAAGCTTAAGAGATGAATGTGCAAGCCGCATCTTTTACAAGCTTAAGAGGGCAGCGAATTAAATACCAATGTTCCAACCCATATCTGGAATGATTTGGCCCTACAAATACTTCGCAGTCCCTAGCCAACCCGGCACTATAAAATGATTGGGCCGAACAGCCTCACCTGGCCCGTCATATGCCCCTAAGGAGGACAAATTGGAGGATTTTAAAGTCTAATTTCTGAAAGCATGAACAACCTTAACCCTTAAATACTAGAATCAATTCACTCTTACGTTACGTTGAAGATGTCAAAAGGGTTTAGTGAAGAACATCAATGGTAAGCAGCTCCATATATCCGCAATCCTGATTTTTTACCTACATAAATTAATCCTACCAAGATACAAAACTTATCTTTGTTTTATAGACGCGTTCATTGTGTTTTAATACCTAGAAATTCTAGTATCAAAAAGTCTTTCTGTTTTCAGCTCTCTAGCTAGCCTATTTATCAAGGGACTGTATATCATGACTTGGGCATCTTAATTAGTTCGATAAATAGAGACAGGAGTCGATATTCATTTTTGGTGGCACTAATTGATTGGATGTACGTTTATGGTAAATATATATGCAGAAAAATGATTACAGACATTGTTGTTGGATGACCGGATAGAAAGTAATTGCTAAACCGTCGAAAGTTATGAATTTCGTTTGCAACGACCACAAACGGGAACTAAATAAAGAAGGCAGTAATGAAATTGAGAAAGATATGAGAAACGAGAGGAAAAAGAAGAGTGGAGGGACTGGTGGAAGTGAAGATCTTTCAAATGGTGCTAGTATTCCAGAAGACATCATCCTTGACATCCTGCCAATGTTACAAGTAAAGTCTCTTTTAAGGTTCAGGTGTGTATGCAAGTCTTGGAACAATCTATTAAAAACCATTGATTTCGCTAAACTCCAACTTGATTACTCTTTCAAGAAGGGTAATGAGGGTATCCTAATTGGTTTTGCTCATAGGATACATTATCTGGATTATGAATCACTATCGTCTGATACATTTGAATTAGATAACAAGCTTGTTCATTTTGCTTATCTGCGGGAATACGAAAGTCTGGAAAATTTTGGTTCCTCCAACGGTTTGGTTTGCTAGTGTTTTTCAAAGGTTTTTTTTTTTCATTGGGTGCAGTATTGTGGCCTCAAAGAGATAAGTTATTTAGATACTTCCAATGAGACAGTGAAACATATTCTGCTACCTCAACATTTTCCGCACAAGTTTAATGAATTACAAGCGTGTCTTTTGGGAGGTTGCCTTTGCGTAATTGGCATTGATCCTGAAACGAACATTAGCGAAGTATGGACGATGAAGGATTATGGTGTAGCAGAGTCTTGGACTAAAAATTGTTCACCATTGAGGGAGGTAAGCTTTTACGGCTTCATCATTTGGACATGAAACAAAATTTTAAGAATGATTCAATTTTGGTACATCATGGTGGCACTTCAACTTATTTATATGATCTCAACCATGAAGTAGCGAGAGAAACTAATAAGATCGGTGGGATTCCGCTAGCATTCAGAACATGGGCGTTTTTTGGGAGCTTAGTTTCGCCTAACTTGGGTACTTATTTGGGAAGACAGTAAGATACAAGATGTGCAATTTTTAAATTTCTTTTGTGTCATCTAATGAACTTACAAAATACTGACTCACAAAGAAGCAAAAGTTGCGGACCGGATTCATGAAGGAAAATGGCGCATTTATATTTCTGAAACGGCAACCAGCCAATGATGAAATGGGTGAGCTCACTGATCTTCTTGATTCTCTAGGAGATCCTCCAACTCTGGAAACAGGTAATGATACCATCATATGTAGCACCAACTCTGCCTATACTGCTAAACATGCTTATCATGGGAAATGAAATCCAGAATAAAGATACTTTAGAGTATGTTTGGAACAGGTTTGTCTCAAAGAAGGTGCAGCTTTTTGCTTGGATGGTGGTGAATAATGCGATTTCAATCACTGATAATCTTTTGGAAAGACTTTGTGCCACAAATGATACTCAATGTAGGCTTTGAACCTGGTATTCAGGTGTCTTTTCTTTTCTTTTAAAAAAAAACCTAACCCTTTTATGTGTCAAAAAAAAACAAAAAAAACAAAACAAAAAGACTCTGTCTTGAAATTTTTAGTTGACCTAAATATGTGTTTTGCGTTATCTAAATCACAATTGTGCTAGTATTTTCTATTTAATGGTTCTCTACAGACCGCCAAATCAAACTCCACCTTACTATGATAAAGAAAATGAACCTTTTTGGTGAAGTTTTCTTTTTGGTTGGTCACAAAGTACAAAATAGAATCTTTAGCAGAAGTATGGTCATGTTGTGCAGTGAGAAAACGGGGGCAATTGCCCCATACCCTGTCTCCCAGCCATTTTGGGTCCTTCCAAGACTAATTTGCCTCACTGATCTTCTTGATTCTCTAGGAGGTCCGACTCTGGAAACAGGTAATGATACCATCATATGTAACACCAACTCTGCCTATAATGCTAAAGATTCTTACCAGGGAAATGAAACTGCATGCAATCCAGAACAAAGATACTTTTGAG
Organism: Papaver atlanticum; assembly: GCA_023531105.1. NCBI lineage: Eukaryota > Viridiplantae > Streptophyta > Magnoliopsida > Ranunculales > Papaveraceae > Papaver > Papaver atlanticum. Next base: position 925,069 of record JAJJMB010012606.1, read on the forward strand.
TATGTATGGAAAAAGTTTGTCCCAAAGAAGGTGCAGCTTTTTGCTTGGATGGTGGTGCATAATGCGATTCCAACCACCAATAATCTTTTGAAAAGAGGTTGTGCGAGAATGATACTCAATGTAGCAGGCTTTGCTCTAGTGAGGAGGAAGGAGTGGATCACCAACTTCTCAACTGCGCTTTCTATAAGGAAGTCTAGGATTACTTTACTTCAAGCATGGATAGACAATGGATAGTCTCATGAAGTCTCTATTCAACAACATCTACACATTGGAGGAATCATAGAAAGAAAGGTTTCGCAAAGAAAGCTTGGTGGGTGTTACTTTTTGCGATTATCTGGGCTATCTGGTTAGAGAGGAATAGAAGTGTGATGGCGAATCTCATGCTCAGATCAAGAGAAATCATCATTATTGAAAGGAAGAGACATTAATTTGTATCAGTGGGGTGCTCTCCAAAAATGGTTCCAGGGTAACTCAATTAGAGATTTAATTATAAACTGGTAGGGATGTCAACGGTAGCTATCGGAACGGATAATGGCTATACCGTATCCGTTACCATTAATTTTACCGGATATCCGGTATCCGATAACATCCGACGGATATTGAAATTCTTATTCCGTATACGTTCCGTTAAGAGTAACGGATATTCGATAATACCCGTTACCGATAATAAAATCAAAAATAAGTAAATAAAAGAACTGATTAAAAGTTTTAAAAATGGGTAACAGTTGAATAAGTACAGCAGATAAAAGAACAACTGAAAATCTGTTCTGCTGTTCATACAAAAGAAAAACAAGGATATACAAAAAGGTGAAATTCCTTGTCCTTGGTCAGTTGATCCTTCCTCCAATTCTTTTTTTGTACTTCCATTACGCATTCTATCTTCTATCTCCTCCTAATATAAACATACCTGCAAAACGATGAAATAAGTTAGTTTGTAATTGGCGTTTCCAAACTGTATATCGATTTCCAAACTGTGTATCGATGCAAGAAGTTCAATGGTGAGCTAGATAACTAATTTAACATCATCTCAATCTACGGTTGCAATTGCCAAGAGTAGTAAACTACATTAGCACAAGATAGCGGCTGTAGCCTGCTGTATCACTATGGCAAGTAAACTCAAAACATAGAACTCAAGCAAGGAGATAATCAAAATCCCCTTGCAGGCTTGCACGGGAAGGATTTCACAGAGCTCATATAGGCACATACCAAATCGCATACACAATAGAAGGAAATAGATGCTCCACATTTATACACAATAGAGATGCAAATGGAAGTGTAATACTGTAATCAATGTTTTTAGTATTCTTTGCCTACTTAGTGTTTCCCTACTAACAATTGTACCACAATAAATTGAAAGAATGCCGCATTTATTCATCTCAAAACAATAAATTTCTTCTTCCCATAAACATATGCTGGGGAATCAGTTGTTACATTAATCAGACATCCAGTCTAGGTTCAACAAAAATACAGAGCTCAATTAATCTAACATTTCTAGGTTTTAGGTTCTACAGGCAACTCATTAATTCAACATTTAGGACATCATCTACAGAAGTCAGAGCCTCATACCTGCAGTACATGCAAGGGATGCAAAATTCAAAAAGATATTGTCTGCATTGACTGAGTTTACTTCAGTTAAGCTTGTTCATTGTCATCGTCTGAAATAACAAAAAAAAAGTTATTAATTTGCGAGACAAGGATATCTATAAATGATTCACCAATATAAGAAAGTTAGAGATGAACCTATAAGATCAGGCAACCAATCACTTAAGCAAAGTAAGGCTTGAACAGCTTCTAGAGCTAGTGAACTCCTATGTGTTGTAAGTACCCTACCGCCATCGCTAAAGGTAGATTCTGATGCTACAGTTGACACCGGAACAGCCAAGACATCTCGAGCAATTTTGGCAAGTGTTGGGTACTTTGGCGCATGATTCTTCCACCACATCAATAAATCAAAGTAAGTTTCATCGTCGCCTTCTTTAAGCAGTGGTTCATCTAAGTACTTCTGCAGCTCTGACTTATGAACATCAGCAACACAATCTTGCATCATATTCTCCTTGAATTCAAGTTGAATTTCATATTTTGAAGGAGATTGAGTATTCTCAAGGTTAGATGACCGTGTTTCACTAGTAGAGGAGTTGATAAAATAATCAGGAACAAAACCACTTTGAGACTCATACGCTGAGAAAAGAATATCCAAATCTTCACGAAAAACCTTCATTTTAGATCTGCATAGCATGTCACCATACAATTTCTTGTAAGTAAACTCTACCAACCGCGCCTTATACCGTGGATCTAAAACCATCCCAATACTCATCAACAAATTACTTGTACTCCAATATTTGTAAAATTTCTTTATCATTTCCTTTGCCATTTCTCTAATATAACTGTGGGTACTCCTTTCCCATGTTCGAATGTTAAAGTTAATTTGAAAAACACTTAGAGAGTACATGTTGGTTGTTGGATATTTAACCCCTGAAAGTTTTTTTGTAATATCATAAAACACTTCCAAACACCTGCATATAACTATTCCTTATTCCCACTCTTCTGAATTCGGTAAACACTTGAAACTATTATCTAAATCTGCTAAACGCACAAATCCTTGGCGCAACTCAATAGCACTCTTTAGCATAAGATAAGTAGAGTTCCATCTATTGTCTGCATCTATAGATACATACCGTATAGGAAGTCTCATTTGCAGCAATGCACTTTCAAATTTCTCCTGTCTACTTTGTGAAGACCTGACATACTTGACACATTCACGAATCTTTTCTATAAAGCCTGCAGCTACTATCATTCCATCTTGCACAACAAAATGTAATATATGACAACTACACCGCATTTGAAAACTCCCTTGAAGAACCAAAGATCCCTTGCTATTAAGCCAGTCCTTGAGTCTACCCATCATCACATTATTAGCAGAAAGATTATCAGCAGCCAAAGCAAACCATTTATTATCCACATTCCACTCCAAAGCTATGCTTTTTACAGCTTCTCCCAAAACTTCACCCGTATGTGGACATGGCACCAAAACATATGCAAGTGTTCTCTTATGCAACTTCCAATCATCATCTATATAATGACATGTAACACAACAATAACCATCCCGTGTATGCTTAGATGTCCACATATCAGTCGTGAGACTGCACTTAGAATTCAGTGAATCTAAAGTTCTTTGTAACTCAGCTTTAAACACAGCATAAATCTTCATAATGTCTTCTCGAGTTGTATTCCTCCTAAATATCTTGGCCGACGGGTTGAGAGACTTCACAAACTCTCGAAAATATGGATAGGTAACCAAATTAAAAGGTAAGTCATGCTTTGCAATCATTTTAGCAAGAAGGTCTCTGGAAACTTCAGGATTAAATTTCCAATTAGCTAACTTTGTACCTTGGTTACCTGTAATCACGGAAGTTATTTTTCTTTGACCAGGTTGATTTTCAGGTTTTTCCTTGCAGACTTTTAAATGGTTCCTCAAGTGGGTTGTTCCTTTTGAACTCTGCGCAGGAGTTTTAAACTGACAGTGACTGCATACTGCTATAACTTCCTCCTCCACCTTCCCATCTGGCAAAGTCTTCTTCTGAAATACCCTTTTAAATTCATCCCATACTGTTGATCTTAATGGACGTAGTTTTTTCACTCCCTCATTTGTCTGTACAGTACCCTCTGTAGTATTGTCTGCTTCTGATTATGGTTGGGGATTCCCTGCTTCTGGTTCTGGTTGGGGACGTTTTCTCAATGATGATGCACTTGCTTCGTTGTTCTGAGTGCAGGAATTGGATGTGCCAACATTATTGGATGCTATATTTGACATTGGCACTGACCTACAGTAAAACCAACAAAAATCACTGAATCAGAGAGTTTATTGAACAAAAGGAACTCCTAACTCAACTATGAGTTATCAAAACATTAAAAAAAATATTGAAGACAAGATAAACAAGGTTTTCAGATGTTGAAACAAATAAATTCAATTGAGCTCTTAATCACTACCAGAAACAAATTAGGCTTCAAATAAATTTCATAAACAATAAGTTCTTATGCTTAAACTATAACAACAATAAGTTTAAACTATAACAGTAATAAGTTCTTCTCAGAGCATATGATAACTACAACATCAGAACCCTAAAATAATTCCCAATTTCCGTATTCCTCTGATCTCACTTCTTTCTCTAAATTTAGTTCAAAACATCAATTTATAATCCTCAAATCACCAAACCCAATCTTTAATTTCTTCTCGTTTATCACTAAATCGCAACTTCAATAAAATCCAAAACCCTAACTTGAGAGATTCGAGTGAAAGATTGAATACCTTACTGTAAAAACACCTGCTCAAATATCTGAAAGATTGGTGAGATAGAGAAAACTTTGTTGAAGAGAACTTCACTTGAATCAATCCCTAAAATTCGAAATTAAGGAACAGATGTTAACAAAATGCAAAATCAAACAACAATCCTGTGCTTAAATCAAACAAAGTAAGAAACAAACTTACTTTGTTGGCTTTGGAGGAGGAGATGCTGATGAATTTGGAGAAGGATCAGTCGTCTTCTTCAGTGCTGTTGCTGAGCCTGAGAGTGAGACTGTGAGAGTAAAAACCAAAGCTGTTTATCTCTAAAAAAAAAAAAAAAAAACTATAAATCTATAATAGGTATTAGGGTATATCTAAATTACATATATACCCCCACTATCGGATACGGATAATTATCCGTCGGATACTGACACAACCGTATCCGTTCCATTAATAAGTAAGCATCTGATAAGATTATCCGATACCGATATCGATATCCGAAATGTCGAATAATATCCTAACGATTCGAACGAACTTGAACGGATAGCGGATATTCGGGTATCCATTGACAGCCCTATAAACTGGGGGGCCTTGGCTTAGGGACTGCAATTAGCTGCTACTTCTGTAACATGGTATTCTGTTGTTTTTTATTTTCTTTTTAAAAAAATCTAGAATCTAACCCTTTAAGTGTGAAAAAAAAAAAAAAAAAAAAAAAAAAAAACTGTCATGAAATTTTTACCCCCTTGTCTCCCGACCAAATTATATTTTTGCCCCATCAAATTGAACTGATGTAAGAAGAGTGTAACAATAAATCAACTTTTTAACAAAACAGAAAGGGGGTCAACTGCCCCCCCAACTCATTGTAGTTCTAAAAGCACAAAAACACCCCCCTAAACCCAAACTCTCTGCAACTCCAAAAACAAAAACCTAACTCAGACAAAATCATGCGGTACTCTTATCTTAGAACACTTCGCAGATTCTCTGCAACTTTCTCTTCTGCATCTGCTTCTCCGTCCCATTCTCTATCTCGTTATAGTCACACTCTTATTCGCCCCCCTTCATCTCCTCTGTTTTCAAATTCAATTAGATCCGTTACTCCCATTTTTTCTTCTTCTTATTGTACTTCTACAACTCAAAACTTCATTCATTCCAAAATCAATCAAAACCCAACACTTTCTGAAACTAAGATTAATGATGATGATGATACTGGATTGATACATCCAAGACAAACGGATGCATATGAAGCAGTTAACCTTGCTCTTGATTCTGTCGTCAAAATATTTACAGTTGCAAGTAGTCCTAATTATTTCTTACCATGGCAGAATAAATCTCAAAGAGAAACTATGGGTTCTGGTAAGTCAATTTAATCATAACCCCCACATTTTTTTGGATTCAATTTGATTGTTTGATTGGAAAATTAGTGTTGCCCATTGAGTTATTTTTCTTGAAGTTTCAATTTTTATGGTGTTTTTGTGTGTGGGTATGGTTTGGATTTGGGGATTTTTCAATTGGTTTTTGTTTGATTGATTAGATTTTTGACCTAAAAATTGTGACTTGATTAGCCTGAAATGTAAAGTTGTTAAATTTAGTTGGTAAAGGAAGATTATTTGAGGATCTTAGGGGATGTTGTTGTGGCAGTGGGAAGTTAGAGCTTGAATTTGATTATTAGTCCTAGAAAGAACATCCCGTGTTGTGACTGAAGTAGGGGAAAATGCATATATAGGTGGGGTTGCCCTTTACACATAATTCAATCTTGAAGTTTCTTATAGATAGCATTGCTCGCATTGTTGGTGGTGACATTCAATGACTGATACTGAAAGGCTATTGTCAATAGAGTCAACATGCTATTTTGCGTTTTCAGGTGTAAGGTGTAAGAAACTGCGCCCGTTTTGCTTATGTAGGAGATAATTGATGAACTAAACAATTTTTTTTTCTCTTTTGTATCAAACTGTGAAATTTGGCTTAACTTATTCCTGGATTACTGGTGAATTTGAATTGCTAGTCTAGTTCTAATGTTCTGTTATTATAATGTAGGATTTGTCATTGAGGGGCGAAGAATTATAACCAATGCTCACGTAGTTGCTGATAATACATTTGTTCTTGTGAGAAGGCATGGTTCTCCAAACAAATATAGAGCAGAAGTTCGGGCCATTGGGCATGAATGTGATTTGGCTATTCTCACTGTTGAAAGTGAAGAATTTTGGGAGAGTATGAACTTCTTGGAGCTTGGTGACATTCCGTTCTTGCAGGAAGCTGTTGCCGTTGTTGGATACCCTCAAGGTTTAGACAGTGTTTCTGCTACTAAAGATGTTGTTTCCATTCAAAAACTATTATGTTTTGCGGCACCATATATGACATAGTGTTTTCTTGTTGCAGGAGGGGACAACATATCTGTTACTAAAGGAGTTGTTTCAAGAGTTGAGCCAACACAATATGTCCATGGTGCAACACAGCTCATGGCGATACAGATTGATGCAGCTATTAATCCCGGAAACAGTGGAGGCCCTGCAATCATGGGAGACAAGGTAGCTGGAGTAGCTTTTCAAAATCTTTCAGGTGCGGAAAATATTGGGTGAGTTGTAGTAAGATACCTGAAGTTGTTTGAATCCTAGAAATAGAGCTTCATGTTTTGGAAGTTACTACAGTTTTTTGCGCTGTCTAATTTTGACCTTGCATCTCCACATTATTGAAGGTATATAATTCCAGTTCCCGTGATAAAGCATTTTATAGCTGGGGTGGAGGAATATGGAAAATATGCTGGATTCTGTTCTCTGGGTTTGTCTTGCCAGCCCACTGAAAATGCACAACTAAGAGAGCACTTCCGGATGCGCCCAGAAATGACAGGAGTTCTTGTGAGCAAAATTAATCCTCTTTCTGATGCCTATAAGATGCTTAAGAAAGATGACATTGTCTTAGCGTTTGATGGTGTGCCTATAGCCAATGATGGAACAGGTAGAGAGTTCGCGTGCTCTAACAAAATAATCAGAATATAGATTTCATAACCCTGCTATTCATCACCTTGTAGGTTTCATCTCTTTTATTCTTTTTCTTATCTTGTTTTTTGCTGTTTGCAGTTGCATTCCGAAATAGAGAGCGGATAACATTTGATCATCTAGTCTCCATGAAGAAACCAAATGAAACAGCGATAGTTAGAGTATTAAGAGATGGTGTAGAGCAAGATATAAGTGTCACCCTTCGGCCTGTGAGTAAATTTTTTTCTTCGTGTAATAAATCTTATCTCTTGATGAAGCAGTATGGATTTCATTTTATTGAGTTCCTTGAACAAGCATAAACAAAAAGAGTGCCTTTAACTAAATTAGAGTTTTATACTGCTATTTTGGCTAAGATTTGATTTGATATTGGTGCAGTTACAACCATTGGTCCCCGTCCATCAGTTCGATAAGTTGCCTAGTTACTTCATCTTTGCTGGTCTGGTGTTTATTCCACTAACCCAGCCATACCTACATGAGTACGGAGAAGACTGGTACAATACTTCACCTCGTCGTTTGTGTGAACATGCATTGCATGAACTGCCAAATAAAGCCGGAGAACAACTTGTCATTCTTGCTCAGGTATTTGAGTGGTTTTTGTCTTCTCCTCTTCATCCCTTTTTTTCATAACTTCAGAACAAGCTTCATGAGCCGAAACATCTCAGGGTTTTGACATTTGGAAGTTGGTCTTCACTCTTCATATACCCTACTAGGGCAAAGGATGTTAGTCATTAAAACCTTGGTCCTAGTTTGTCCTAATTTCCTAACCAAGGCTACGTCAATGAATTCTCTAAGTTGTATGTAAATTAATTGTCACTTGCAATTCAGGCAGAGAATAATTCCTCACAGAAATCTTTAGCGGATATGTACTTACAGCTGATTGTTAGATAGGGAAGCTATCACTAGAGTCCTGGTTGAGCCTCGATATAACTTATTTTTCATTGTTGTGTTGATTGTTGGCTTCTGAAATCTTTTCAGGTGCTTATGGATGATATCAATGCTGGGTATGAGCGTTTGGCAGAATTACAGGTTCAAATAAACACTGAACCCTTTCTTCTTCTTTTCTTCTTCCTCTAAACATATGCGGTGACTACAAAAAAGTTATTAAAAATCTTGTACCTACACTTTACTCTCCAACGTAACCTCATGGCCACCAGCTGATGGTTTTTACATTTAAATTGTTGGTTCTGAACTCTTGGTCTATTCGCAGGTGAAGAAAGTTAATGGAGTTGAGGTTGAAAATCTTAAACATTTATGCCGCTTAGTGGAAGAATGCAAAGAAGAGAGCTTGAGATTCGATTTGGACGATGAGAGAGTAGTTGTATTGAACTATGAGTCGGCTAAAGTGGCCACTTCGCGAATATTAAAGCGTCATAGAATACCTTCTGCAATGTCTACTGATCTGATTGATGAACAGGTAACAACAGGCTCACAGGTTGAATTAGCCTGCTCAAACTGATCCTGTCATGACTTTCAAACTTTTTTTAGAGTAACTTGTGTATTAGGAGGCAACAACTGCAATTGCAGGTGTACAATGTACTTGGGAAGTTTAGAAAGCTATACTCAGAGTAATGGTGCTTGCAAATTTATATGCGCTTAACCGCTCTTCAGTCAGCAGAAACAGATATGTAGGAAAATAGCCTAATACCTCTTTAAATTTTTTTATCACAAACTGAAGAATAAAGATCATACATGCACATGCCAAACGTTCACAATAAAAATAACTTAATGACCAACTTAAAGAATAAAACTGAAACAGTTGGGCGAATACATCTGTTTACAAATTTTTCTTTATAAAGAAGGATCTTGATTCTAGTTTCACATCAAACAATTGAAATATATCAAATATATCAGATATTGGGGAAGTTGGTTAATGTTTCATTCGTTCTGGCCTTGTTTGTTTTTTGTGCATCAGAAGTAAAAGGTGCAAGGGACATCGGTAACAATGGGAATTCCTATACAGAAGAAGCACCTGTAGAAACATCCCCCAAAACTTGCAGGAGTTCAAAACCTTTTGAAGAATTTGTTCAACAAATTGCATATTTCAAAGCCATGCCAAGCAAAAGGGATGTTGTATATTGCCAAGAACTTGTACAAAATACGAAGTATCGCTGGGAAGAGCGAATAAATAACATCCTTGCTGGTTATCATCGTGTAGATCCAAATCTTATTCGTTCATGGGCAGAAATTGTTTGGAACAAATGTGTTAGTATTACTGAATCTTCGGCACAAGCACTAATGATGTCACCTACACAAGCACATAGATTTCCAGAACAATGCAGGATTTCTGAAACGTGTGAACATAATTTGGCTCAAAAAATAGTTGCAAAGGGGTCGCCACAACTGGAAGATTATGATTGTTGCCGGGAAGTCGTTGAGACTAGTTATGCTTATTGTTGGTTTAAGACCATAGAGATCATTGAAGATCCTAAGGTTCCTGCTCTGGCATATAAGTTTTGGGACGATTGTGTCGCTCTTATCGCCAATTTACCCCCTATAGGCCACTAAAATGCTGGTGTCTTACTAAAGTAATAACCAAGAAGAAAATCATGTACCTCGCTAGTGCATCCTTCAATGTAATAAACATTTGACAAAAATAAAATGCTCCTTTATTATTAACAACGCTGACCAAAATTGACCTTTTCGTGCAGCCGTTGTCTTTCTCCGGGCACCTAGGGTACCAAAGTACTACTTTGATTGAAGATGACCTTTATGTGCAGCTATTGTTTGTATCCTACTTAGGAATTCGTCAAATCATTCGCGAATTTTATCAAACTGATTGAATCCGTAGGAATCGACCAAATAACTTAAACTCCGGCTGATTATTCGCGGATCCGTAGTAAATGGTGCGAGGGATGGTAACGAGGGGAATTCTCCTGCAGAAGCACCATATGTGGATCCATTGCTTGAAAATTGTAGGATTTCAGGTCCCTGTGGAGAATCTTTGGCACAACTAATAGTGACCAAGGCCTTGCCAAGCGAAAAAGATGTTGTATGTTGCAAAGAAATTGTGCAAACCACCAAGTATTGCTGGGAAACCGTCATGAACCTTATTAAAAATCCAAAATTTTCATTTTTTTGCTAACCTTCATCCATGGGCATGAAAATGCATGGAACAAATGTGTTAGTCTTACTGAATCTCCTGCACAAGCACCTACATTGCCAGCACAATGCAGGATTTCTAAAACGTGTGCTCATAATTTAGCTCAATTCTAGTTGCAAAGGAGTTTCCGCACATGAAAGATTATGATTGTTGCAGGGAAATCGTTCAGACCAATAAGTATTGTTGGGATAAGACCATCGAGATCGTTGAAGATCCTGAGGTTCCTGCTCTGGCTCATAGGCCAGAATTTTTTTGGAACAACTGTGTCCTTCTTACTACCAAATTACGCCCCATAGGCCACTAAAATTCTGGTGTCTTATTTGTTATTTTTGTAATCAAGTGAAAATAGTGTACTCGCTAGTGCATTATACGATGTAATAAAATTTTGACAAAAGTAAAATGCTTCTTTTTTCTTTGATTGGAAATGACCCTTTAGGTGCAGCTATAAAATATCAGTAAAGTCGAGGTGATGGTAGTCATGTTGGCACTTCACCTAGTGGCACCAAGCTACGAAGGCCCCGTATCCAGACACACCGACAAATTTTAAATCAACCATCCAAGTTTGCTCTTCTCTCAACTTGAAAATGGTTGATACACTATTTCTCGGTGTTGTTTGTTCTGTGACCTGCGTTCCTTGGCACAGGTCAAGAATGGAACTGTATAATGTAACTAGGAGGAGGGCCAACTGACAACCATCACCTATATCGTTTCACCCCAGAAAGTACTGTTTTCTCACTGGACCCAATGTCGACATCTTCAATAATAACAAAATATTATTAAAGGATGGCATGGTAACAAAATCCACCTACAAAGTAATTCCCATGCATCATATACTTTTTTCTTCATCTTCGTTCGTGGAAGGTACACAAATTCACGGGTGATCGGGTTACATATATAAGAAGGTTCATCAGTCTTAAGCTGAATCAGCTGATAAACAAATCAATCCGTTGCCCGAACCTATGTTCCTCCTCCTCACGTCTAAGAGAATTCTGAGGTGAATCTTCCTTGTGTGCGGTTTTCTGCATAATAGAGACTGTGACGTCGCTTATATGAAACCGAAATTAAGCATCTCAGATTCAGTACCCAAGGATCTATGGTGCTGATGCTCTAGCAATCCACCACCATTACATGAAGATGAAAGTACGCAAAATATGTATAATTTTGTAAAATCTAGGAAAGCATTATTCCAAGCTTTGCATACTCGTCTACAATTTAGTACTGATAACTGGTAACTTAGAAAATATGCTGAACTTAACATCATTATCTGGCTCATTAGCTAGGGTTATGAGTCATTGAGTCGTATATATATTCTGCCCATCTTGTTATTCTAATTGCACCGTACCGGATGCCCAGATCTGATTAAGGATGAGGCCTACAGTCCCATTAGCCTCCTAACGGGCTCATTACACTGATAGCCCTTGGAATCCATTCTCTGAAGTCTGAACCACACATAAGGTTAGAGAAGCTCAAGCATTCCAATCTGTTTTGCGACCGACTTATTAAGATACAGACCGTGTTTTGCTTTAAGACTTGCATATGCGGTATAGAAAAGAGCTTAAACACCACAGCTTTCCTATTCCTATACTAACTCTTCTTTTCGCTCCCTATATATATATACCCCTTGTTTCCCACATCATACGTATTCGTTCATTCATTCACTGCGATTCTTATCATCGTCCTCTCTGCTAAACTTTCTTCTTCTAAAAATTCATCTCAGAGAGAATTCAGTTTGTTTTGAGACTCTATAAGAGCAAAGAACTCTGGAAAGATCCATCCATTTTTTCTTTTTGTAGTTGAATATGGCGAGTCTTGAAATATATAGAGGGTCTACAATTGGGAAGTGTTTGATGGAAACTCTTGATGAGATGGTTTCTAATGGAACTCTTACTCTAGAACTTTCTTTGGAAGTTCTTACTCAATTTGATGAATCGATGATTGAAGCTTTGAGAACTCAAGTTAAGAGCAAAGTCACAGTCAAAGGACATGTACAGAGATACAACTCCTATGCGAACTCCGATATATGGAGATTTATCTTGAAAGATGCGGTGTTAAAGACCAAGGAAGGCCAAGTGGATGTCGGAAAGGTTAAAATTGTTGCATGCAACTCCAAGTTGTTCCCTCAATGAGTTCAGATAGATTGTTTTCTCTTTCTGAGTTTTTTGAAAACCTAAAATATGCGTATTAGATATAGAGGTTTAACAAACTCAAAAGATTCTTTAATAGCTCCAAAAGGAAGTTTAACTACAAGTATTGTTATTAGTGCAATGAATGTTTTCTCAGCAACAAAAGAGTCAAGGTGATCAATCAACAAATTATGTCATACCTAGGGTAATGGTCTCTCTAGGAGCTTGCAAAGTTGTTTTCGCTAAACCGCTCTTCAGTCGGCTGAAACCGATGTAGGAAAATAGCTTAATACATCTCTTTAAATGTTTTAAACAAACTGAAGAATGAAGATCACACCCATGCACATCCAAAACGTTAGAATACAAGCAACTTAATGACTACTTTAAGAAAATAAACTGAAACAGCTTGGCTTAAACATCTAGTTTTACGTCAACCAATTGAAACTCATCCCAAATCAAATCAGAAGTACAAAAGGGCCAAAAGGCTAAGTGATTATTAATGGCAAAATTGGTTGATGTCTCATTGGTTTTGGCTTTTTTTGCATCGGTATTTACCGAAGTAGGTGCAAGGGACATTGGTAGCAATGGAAATTCTCCTGCGGAAGCACCATATGTAGATCCATTGCTACAAAATTGTAGGATTTCAGGTCCCTGTGGAGAATCTTTGGCACAACTTATAGTGACCAAGGCCTTGCCAAGCGAAAAAGATGTTGTATGTTGCAAAGAAATTGTACAAACTACCAAGTATTGCTGGGAAACAATAATGAATCTTATCGAAAATCCAAATATTCCTGTTTTTGCCAACCTTCATCCATGGGCAGAAAATGCATGGAACAAATGTGTTAGTCTTACTGAATTTCCTGCACAAGCACCAATGTTGTCAGAAAATTCACCTATGCAAGCACCTTCGTTGCCAGCACAATGTCAGATTTCTGAAACTTGTGCAAATAATTTGGCTCAAAGTTTAGTTGCAAAGGAGTTACCACGAATGAAAGATTATGTTTGTTGCTGGGAAATCGTTCAAAATACAAAGGATTGCTGGGATAAGACCATCGAGATCCTAATATTCCTGCTCTGGCTCATCTTCATCCATGGGCAGATAAGTTTTGGAACAGTTGCGTCATTCTTACGACCAAATTTCACTCCATAGGCCAGTAAAATTCTGGCGTCTTATATACATTGTGTAATTTCAGTAAATAAGTGAAACTAGTGTACCTCACTACTGCATTATACAATGTAATAAAATTATGGTAAGATTTTTTATTTTATTTTCTTTGATTGGAAATGACCCTTTAGGTGCAGCTATTGTCTTCTTCCAGACACTAGGACTAAGTTCACCATCATCAGTTGATTCTATAAAATATCAGTAAAGTCGAGGAGATGGTAGTCATGTTGGCACTTCACCTAGTGGCCCTTCTATGATTCTACTTCCTGACCTGCACCAAGCTACGCAGGCCCAATATCCAAAAACACCTACAAATTTTAAATTAACCAATCAAGTTGACTCTTCTCTCAACCCGGAGTTACATGACCTGCGTTGCTTGGCACAGGCCAAGAAATGGAACTGTAGAACGTAACTAGGAGAAAGGCCAACTGACAACCATTACCTATACTCTTTCACCTCAGAAAGTACTGTTTTCTCACTGGACTTGGTGTCGGCATCAATTGAAAATGATAGCATAAGCTTATGTAGACTCACTCTTTTATATTTCACATTGTGAAAGTTAAATGAAAGTAGTCAAGCGCATTATATTAACCTCAAGCAGTCAATCGGAGATAGGTAGCATAAGTTATACGAAAGCAGTCAAATAAAAGTAGACAAAAATAAAGTGCTTCTTTTTTATTTTTGCTGATCAGAAAACTTCTTACGGCTATGTTATACCCGTCCAGCCGTCCTCTTTGACTGGGAGTAACCTTTAGGGGTAGCTGTTGCCTATTCCTCCAACCATGATGGGTACTTGTAAATCTATAGCTATCATCATCTGATGATTCTTACATCTTCTTCTCCTAGTGCTTGCATTGAGACGAAGCTGTTGACATGTATACCAATCCGTTACACGAACATATACAGTTACGTCGGGTATGCTGATCAGGTTGATCATCCTTGTGTTGAACTCGTGCTGCTGTTTTTCGTCAATCTCCTCCTCATGGTATTCTGCATCTTATAATAGAGATTGTGATCACTACACTTATGGAAAACGGAATTAAGCATCTTAGAATCAGCACCTATCTGACTGTGGTATTGATGCGGCTGCTGTTCTAGTAATCCACCACCGTTACATCGAAGATTCAAGTATAATTGTGCAAATCGAGGAAAGCATTGTTCGTGTGCTAGTACCGGTAACCTAGAAAATATGCTCAACTTGGTTTCAAAGGGGAGGCTGTTTAGAAGATTTTCCTCCATCTTCATTAGGTAGGGTTAATGAGTCATATTTATATACTTTGCCTAGGCATACGCTATCGCCGGATCTTCTTATTCTAAGGGCAACTGATGCACCATCTCACGGGGAAGCCCTAAAGGATATGTTTGTTTTAGTCGTATGTTACAACAACCGTAGTTGAGCCTAGTTCATATTTTACCAAACACAATTTAACCGGTTTTAGTTCATATTTTAGCAAACACAATTGGATCACTCTTTTTTATCAGCTTGAACTTTTAGTTTAGAAGTGAGGGTTTCATCACCGTTCAACATGGGAGCTTATTTTGTCAAGGTCTTTAACGGGGGAGATTTATATTTTACGGTTCAGTTATTTTTTTTTTAACACCACATCACAACAAACTAGCAAAGCACATAAAAAGAAAAAAACGCTTTTGCAAAACATAGCTTATGTAGGTGCGCCTGCGGGTGACAAGCCTGCATAATTGTTTTTATGTATTTTTTTTTTCTCTTCACCTTTTCTTACCGGCAGTGCTATTCAGCTCCCTATTTTCCACCTTCCTATTCTCCTCCCTACAATCTAAACCGCACATTAGAGAAAAGGTGAACCCCATCTGAACCTGAATGCGGATCTCGATACAGATGTGTGGCTTAGATTATAAGGAGGTGAATAGGAAGGTGGAGAATAGCTGAATAGCATTTCCGTTTTCCTTATCTTTGATAAACTCTTTGTATATTCCTCCTTTATAGTATATTCTTTTCTTTTAATAAAAAAAAGGAATAAACCCATCAAACTTTTGTCCTTGGATTGGTTGAAATTATTTAACGCTGCTGCTAGTTATAAGACCTGCGTTGTTTGGTGCCGGTCAAGAAATGAAACTTCAGAATGTAACGACAAGAGAAGGGCCAACCAATAACCATCACCTCTACCATTTCAGCCAATAAGTAGCTAAAGTTTTTCACCACATCGTCTCCATCTAGATCACTCTATTAGGGAGATATTGTTCTTGACTGGACTTGATCCTCAACAAAACTGAAAATGGAAAAATAAGCCTATGAAGACTCGCTCTTTTACATTACACATTGTGAAAGTTATATGACAGTAGAAAGGTATTTAAGTCAAAATCGCTGGTACGTAGCATAAATGGTGGCATTAAACCTGCTAGAAATGTGCATTTTTCTTACGAAATAATTAATTAATGAGTTTTTTTTTCCATTGACGTTTTCTTTTTATCAGCAAAAGTAGATAATTATATTGATAAAAAAATAAAGAATAATACAAGTGAGAATACAAACACCATGATCAAATAAACAGTACAGTGCATTCTATTACAAGCATTCAACTCTTCGCTCTCTTACGAGTTCCTCCCATCTAAAAACTAGGTCTTCAAAGTGCACTCCATCTAACTCCTGATGGCTGAGCCCAGTATAGGATGTCGGCTTTGATTTCCAAAATGAGATTGGATACAAGGATTTGATTTCCTTATCATTGAATGTTCTTTGGTTCCTTTCCTTCCAAATTCCCCAACATATAGCAAATGGAAGCAAGTTCTATATAAAATTTCCTTTTTTTCGTGAAGATCCTAGTTTTTGTTTCAAGAAGTACTGAGCTAACGTCTCATCCGTGAACCCAGTCCACTCCAAAAGCTTTGTAGAAGTATCTCCAAACTTTGGTTGCCTCAGTACAATGCAGGAATAAATGATTAATTGATTTTTCCTCCATTTTGCACGATTTAAATGTGCATATTTTCTATATTTGTAAAAGTATCAGGGAATGATGCCGCTTCCTTCCATCACCAAGGCCAGGCTGTTTCAGAAGATTAGTCTCTATCCTAATATTTGACCGGTAATCACTCGGATCATAAAGTTTCCCTCCCATTCTTTTCTCTATTTTTCTTCTTACTTTGCTAATTTGCTAAGGCTTAGTTATATGGTATGCTAATCTTGTTGGTAGATTAGCAGTCCACATCAGCTAGAACAACCTCCTAAGTCCTATGGAAGTTCTAATCTAGCGGGCATTGAATAATAACCCACAAAAACCTGGCGCTGAACCAAACAACGCCTAAGAATTTCATTATTCATTATCCAAAACCTGGCGCTGAACCATTATCATTTTCCTGCACAAAACAGCCCAACAATATGTTTTTCTTCGCCAGAGGTGTTCGTACTCCTTGCATTTAAGAGCTGTGATTTTATATGTGCGGATCGAGGAGGATGGGGGGACAGGATTGTAGACATAACGGTGTAATTAGGGAGGACTATAAGACCAAAAAAAAAACAAAAAACATATTTTTTATTAAATAGGTTGTCCTGCAGCGGTTCAGTTGATTATGATGGATGAAGACCTCTTGAAGACTATTGCGCTGCAAAAGCATCATCTGATGGATAAAAATGAATTGCTTTTGTAAAAGTAATCACATTATTTTGTAGTACCAAAATCAGTTTATGCTGAAGTTAGATATAAAATTGAAACAATATTGTAGAGAAAGTAAATTTCTTGGGATTAAAGGATCTTTTATCTGATTTTGGGATCGAAAAATCTAGCGCTGAATGGTCGAGGAAAAGATGATTTTCGTTGCTCTGAACAATTCAGCGCAATTATCTCGCTATTAGTTCACCTCGGAGCAAATGTTAGGAGAGAGAACTAGTTTTAACAAATAGACAACATTTTTTTCTTGAACTACAACATTTTTTGGATAATCTAGCAGTCAAACCTAGCCCATAGGACCTAGCTTAACAAGAAATAACATATATGAAACATGAAGGACTAATTTGCTGAGCTCGTTGGACTAAACAAATGTTGGTGGGGGTGGGTGGGTGGGGGACCTTCGATTACCCCATTGTTCAATCATATAACCAATTTAGTGCCCTCTACAAAAATTATATGCCTGATTTTGGAAAAGAAATTCATTTGTGTTTGTAATAAAATTATTTTTTGGCACTAAACACGATGATTTGATAATGATTATGTAAAATTAGGGAAAGAAAATGATAAATAATAGAGACAAATAATTAACGTGGTTCGGCAAGTGTTGCCTACATCCACGAGGAATCCCATAGGGAGAGTATTGTATTGATATGATATTACAATCAGGAATGGTAATTGTATGGTTAGCTAACGTAGGATTCCATATCCCTTTAGGGTTTTGGATACATGTATTTATATAGTTTATGTAACCCTAATTCTGATATAAACTTGATATGCAAGCAACTTGCACAACAAGACTTCTGGAAACTTCTGGAATCTTCTTTCACAGGCTAGACGAAACGGGCTTTATTAGCGGGCCACCATCAATTTATTGATGGTACAAACAATTTTTCCTCTTTTATGCTTTGGAATATTTTTATTTCCTTCATTATTTAAGGATCTCCACTCGCTAATAGTATCCTTCTTAGGGAAAATGTTCGCAGGTATCTACCTGAAAGAACCTAATTGCACCTGCACGAAAAATGTTAGATCCCAGAAAATAGGAAAAGAAACAAACACTTACGAAAACAAGCAAAATAGGATAAGAAAGATGAGAAATTAGAAATTACAGGAAGATGAAAGATGATGATGTAAGAGGGATTATCACAGTGATCTTTTTGATAGAAAGTGATCTCGAATAACAAAGTATTTCCTTTGATGATTGTAACGATACACATTTTATGACTTTTTATATAGGCATCCTGATCTGGAAGGTGCCTACTCATCGTGAATAGACAAACCCTATCAAATTTTGCAACTTTTGGAAGAATGCCGTCTCCCTCTCAAACGATGCAAAGTTTGGTTATTTTTTTCCTTAATTTTGATTGGACGATCAATTAATGTGTAGATATACATCATGAATCTTTGTATTCATTGTCTTAATTATACCAGCAAATTAATGGTTTCCTAAACTCGTTAATTTCTCACATAATCAAAATGAAGACCATTAACGAATTTAGGAAACCATTAATTTGCTTGTATAATTAAGGCAATAAATGCAAAGATTCATGTTGTATATCTACAGATTAATTGATCGTTCAATCAAAATTAAGGAAAAAGTAACCAAACTTTGCATCGTTTGAGAGAGAGGCGGCATTCTTCCAAGAACTGTAAACTTTGATAGGGTTTTTCTGTTCATGATGAGTAGAACCCTTCAAGATCAGGCTTTCTATATAGACAATCATAAAATGTGTCATTATAATCATCAAAGGAAATAATTTGCTATTCGAGATCACTTTCTATCCAATAGATCATTGTGATAATCCCTCTTAGATCATCATCTTCCATCTTCGTGTAATTTCTAATTTCTCATCTTTCTTATCCTATTTTGCTTGTTTTCATAACTGTTTGTTTGTTTTCTTATTTTGTATGGATCTAACATTTTCCGTGCAGGTGCAATCGGGTTCTTTCAAGTAGATACCTGCGAACATTTGCTCTAAGAAGGATACCATTAACCGTAACTAAATATTTTGTTTTCCTCCATGCTTTAGAATACTGCAGTCCAAGATTTTTTAGGCCTAGACTTACTGGAAAATGCTCTCTGTAGTTGGGATGCTTGGGGCACCTTACACCTAGCTACATACATTTGTAATCAAATCAAACCATGAGTAAACAAATCTATGCAACAAGGCAAGAAACTGAGAATTCAATTAGTAGAGCCTTACCAGATTCAACCATTTGATTGTGATTATCTTCATTCGATGCAAACACACCAAGGCTACACAAGGAAGGTTCGCCGTCACATTTGAGTACTACTATCCGAATGCACTGATATTATTTCAGCTTCAACTGGATGAGCTTAAATCACTTCAATATCGTCCGAATGAGTTGAAATAACTTCAACTTCATGATCAGTATTTTATTTTACTATATAACATCGATACCCTTCCACCGTAACTGATCATTTGTAGCATCCCCTATAGGTCCTTCACCATCCTTCTCCACCCCATGGTCAGCTTAAGATTTGTTTCCACTTTGAACATCCTCTAATACAGCTGATTCATTCTGAAACCTCCTGACCTTTCCAGATTTTCTCCTCTTAGATCCTGTTAAACGATTAGTACTCTGGGTACTTTCATCAAAATCTACTTCTGGAAGCTCAACTTTATGACCACCTCCTTCGACCATGTGATCAGAAACATGTATAGAAATCTTCTGCTTCCCAATCTCAGAATTTAAGTTGTTCTTGGAGGTTCTATCTTTGAGCTCGCAGAAATCGGAAGAAGCATTCTCATTCTCGGTTACATCCTCATTCGGTACCTCACCTAATTCATTCGTCTCTCCATGAAATGATTATGATTTGCTTGCAACTCTCCACGAACTGTACCCTTCCCCCTCCTCTCTCGCTTTCTCATACGTAAGCTTTAAATGCGAAAACATACAAACAATCAAACATGAACAAATATAAACAAGCTAACCAATACATAAAATAACAAATTAATTCCTGCAATATCTAATCCGAAGAGAGTGAAAGTTTGAAACCTTTCTTCAAATTCATCAACAAATTCGTGTACGTTTTCAGCAGGCTCCCAGGTATTTGATCTTTCAGGCCAATTACGCCATTTGATCATATAAACCGTACGACCCTAACCATGACGAAAAAATCATGATTTGTTAAGAATTCTTAATTAGGGTTTAAACAAATTAAAAGAGATTACCTCGTGAATTCTTTTCTTCCTCACGTCTTCGATTTCGAAGAAACCTTCAGGAAGTTTGGGCCTCGCAATTCTACGACCTTCTCTCTTTCTCTTTTCGTCTTCTACTACAAAAAATTGAGATACAGTGAATATCAAGGGTGGGGATGTCAACCCACAATGCTGTGAAAATTTATACAATTGATTAGATGGAGTGTCTTGTTTTAATTAATAGAGAGCATTAAATTGCAGAATCCATAAGATCTCCGGTCTTAATGTCACCCTATAAATGTGAATTCATTCCCCTTGACCTTTTATACAAAATATGTTTTTCATTTTGTAGCTACTTAATCACTTCCTTGATTTGCCATGATATTTTTTTAATAAAATATCAAGGAATGTTCAGGTCGTTTCTTTTTATCAACAAGGCCAGGCTATTTTTATAAGATTAGTATGTCTCGTACTTTATATGGTGGAACAATGTCTGATCATTATTTACTCAGATACCGTAATTAATTAATTACTCAGATACCTCTGAATGTAATTAATTTGGATTCGGATACACACACTGCATGTACAAAGATACCAAAAAGCATATTACTAGATGCCAAAAAAAAAAAAAAACCCAAAGAAAATAGGCAGAACTTGTAAACTTTAAGTGCATTATACTATTAGTGTTACTCTTCGGCTAGTGAGTATTATTTATCCCTCTTAGACCAAGAACTATGGTTGCTCTCATCCCTTCTTTGTCCCTCATTTGTTGGGAAAAAATCAAAAAACCCATCTACTATGGTCTCCCATATCCCTACATGAGTAGGGATATCCCTCACTTTCCCTACTTGGAGGATCACATCTGATCCGCCTTGTAGCGAAGGGAAATCACACAACTACTCGGTTGCCGTATTTTTTTACGCTTTACGGATACTGAGTAGCCGTATTACCGTTGATACGGCTGCTGAGTAGCCGTGGCTTTTTACACGGCTACTGAGTAGCCGTTTCGATAAAAATATTTGTTTGACCTTTTTTCGTTTACACCTCTCTCACACCCGATCCTAACAATCCATCATTAATAACGGCTCTATCTTCTCCACCGTCGGATCACAACGGTCATTTTTTCAAAATCCTCTATAAATACCACTCTAATTCTCACACCAAATCACTTGATTTCTTATTTCTTTTTCTTTACATCAATTGATTTCTTATTTCTCTTCTTCTTACTATACTTCTTTGATTTTTATATTTATCTTCTACTACTCAAATTTTTATATTTTAGTTTGATTCAAAATGGTTAATAATTTTGTTGTACGGGAAGAGATTGATCTTACTGCTTCCTTTATTTATGTTAGTATGGATGAAATTGTGGGTTCGGGACAAAAAACCGCTATGTTTTGGATACTTATTCACCAAATTTTTGTCGAACGCAACGGCAATCCTAATGGAAGAGATTGGGCAGCCTTAAAAACCAAGATGAAAGCAATAAAAAAAGATGTCAGAGAATTCGTGTCCATTCTTAACGTTATATATCGGCAAACCAAAAGCGGTGCGAGCCACGAAGATTTGGTAAGTTCTATTATTGTTGTTAAGTTTTCCATATAGTTGGTGAAGTTTTTAATAAACAAAATATTTCAGACAAAAGAAGGTCGGGAGCAATTTCAGTTTCAAACTGGACAACCATTCAAGTATGATGCATGTCAAGTATGATGCATGCTATGAAATGTTTAGAGAAAAGGTCCCTGGATTTAATTATGAACTCACTGAGGGCCAAAACAGTGAGTTGTTTAATAATCATCGTGACTTTGTATCAGTCGAAGATGGTACTGAAGTTCTTCCTAATGGAGAGACTCGTTGGAATTACAAGTATAATGCACGTCCTATAGGAACAAAAAAAGCCAAAATGCAAGCTACACAGAAGAAGGATCGTGAGCAAGGTATATTTAGAGAAGGTGATGAGGGAACATCTTCGGTTAAGATGGAAGAAGATAGGATCTATCAACAAAGTGCTAGTATTTTGGAGTATCTTAAGGAAACACGATCAAGGAAGGAAAAAATGAGAGTGGAACAAGAATCCCAATACCAAACAATTTGGGAGTATACTCAACAACCGAGTTATGAAATGGAAAAACAACTCGATTTGCAAAAGCTTCAAAAACAGACTAATCAAATGCATCAACAAAAAATGCATTTAGATCAAGACAATGCAATAATGTCTATGGACCTTAGTCGGTTTGCTCCCAACGAAAAAAAATATTATCGACGCAAGCAAAAGGAGATCTTGAAGGGGATGAATATAATCAGCATTGAAGATTAAGAAGATGATGATGTAATCCATCTCAAGTTGTTTTATCTTTTATTGAGTTTAGTTTTTTAATTTCTAGTCTAGGTTTAAATTAAAAGTGTTGTCTTTAATTTCTAGTTAGTATTGTTGTTAACTTAATTTTAAAAGTGTTGTCTAAATTAATTTAAATTGTTGTTTGAACTAATAAAAGGTTTGAATGTGTTGTAACGAAACGATTTTCATATTCAAATTAATAACTTCATTATCACTTCATTAAACTAATGTTCATTAATAACTTAAAAAAGAAATTACAACAGATCATTCAATTAAAAGCGTGTATCGCTCTGCCTTTGTTTCTTAACATGGTGCACGATAGGTATGAATACATTACATGTTATTATTTTTCTTGGTGTGAGATTCAACGATCAATGCCGCTTCGATCTGATAAAACTATTCTCCTCTCCAGGCTTTATATGCATCTTGTGCAGCGGACCTATCCCTTCTGTACCTATCGAAAAACTTATTGTACTCGATGCATAATTTCCTAACATGATTTGTCCTTGAACAAATGTGGGATGGTTCACAATTAAATCAGGGTTCCTTTCCCGTCGGTTTAACGAAAGGAACCCAACCAACTTGAATCCAAAATATAGTATGATCTTTAGGATCTTCTGGAAAATCATCCTTGAGAAGGTAAAAGTTTCTAATCCATTCCTTCTCTTCTTCAACATCCTTTAACCTTGCCCTCAGTTGGAATTGTTCTTGACCTCGTTTCTGTGCCTTGAGTTTTTCTTCGTATTCTGTCGCAGCCGATGATGAATCTTTGGTTTGTTTTGTGGATTTCGTTTTCTTAACACTTCATCCATCACGTTATTTGATTTGGTAGGTGATGAATACGTTGTTGCGTTCGTAGTAGCTTGATCTCCTCTTTTGCATATCTCTTTATCCATTGCAGTAATTGATTGAGTGGTTCGCTTGCATCTTCTAAGAATATCTTCGACTAAGTTGGAAGTTGCTGATTGATTTGCCATTGAATAGATGTTTAGCTTTGATTTTCACCTCAAAGATTGATACTGCAAAGAAGAATGGGTAGATTGATGCTGCAAAGAAGAATGGGTAGATTGATGCTGCAAAAAAGAATGGGTTATCTTCCTTATATAGGAATCGTTCCCAACGGCCATATTTATTAGAACTCGTGCCCAATGGATCTATTTATTAGAACTCATGTCCAACGGCTCAATTTCTTAGAACTCGTGTCCAACGGTTCTATTTCTTAGAACTCGTGTCCAGTGGCTCTATTTCTTAGAACTCGTTCCCAACAGCTATATATTTCTTTATATAAATATAGAACATTTTTTCTAACCAACAACAATCTCAATTCATTCTCAAATATAAACCTCAATCATGTATTCTAATAGTTCGAGTAGAAATGGAAAACAAATAGTATGTGTGGAAGCAAAAGAGGTTTGTCCATGTTGTTTCATGGATAATCATAGTCTGCTTCAATGCCCATGGCTATATACAAAATGTCCACAACGTGGTTGCACCGGCACTAGGAAGGTAAAAGAGTCGATACCGGAGAAGATAAGGTATTTGGAATGTGAGTATGTGATGTGATTTATAGATAGTGGTAAAAAGATTCGTTTCTCGAACTTGTGAAGGATTTTTTTTTAGACTTAAATTAAATTAAATAACTCAAATAAAATTGTATCAAATTATAAAAAGACACCGAGACTCTGGATTCCACCATTGACCAATTAAGTGATATAATCTAATCAATATTCCTGCAATTCTTTCTTTTAATGCGATTCTAATATTTTTCCTCTAATAGATTTTTGAAGTAATAAATGTAAACATAAAGCATGAAACATCAAAAGTTTTAAAACCTAGCATGTTCCATCAAAACAATTCACAACTACTCAATAAAAATCAATTTTCCTATATTAGTTCTATGCAAATAATCATATAAAAGATTGCAAAAATAATTAAAATAGAATTATACCACTTTTCATGGAACAATGGCTTCCTCCGTCGCCTCGGCTAAGGGGTTTAGCTCCTCATATTAGAAATATGCTCAAAAGTTGATTTCATTGATCAAATAAGGTGTTTTTATTAAAAAGGACGAGCTGTAGTTATAGAAAGCTTTTTGTAAGGAAAGTAATGGTTGCTGAAGGTTTAAAGCGATTACAGTCAGAAACGATAACAACTTTCTGTAGCTGAATATAAGACTGCTTCTGCGACGGTTCGGTGTGGGTCGAAGTTCTTCGTGTTCTTCAGCAGCAGCAGCAGCAGGAGGTTTTCTTCAACTTTGATTTCTCGGCTCCGTGTGTTCTAAACTTCCCCTAACTTTCGACACCTCTTCTATATGACCCAACCAACCTATTTATATCAAAAAGACCTATTACATCTCTCCAAAATCTCTTTCTTTCTCTTCACTGCAAAGTTGCGGCAATTTCTTGTTTTAGGATTTCTACGCGTATATGAGCTTTCCTTTTGATTCTAAATTCTTCCTTAGATAGATATCAAACTTTGGGAAGAAAATCTTGCCTTTAGTCTCCCTAAAATTCCTAAAATAATTCATCAAAGACCCGAAACTTCCATCACCTTTGTTTTGCTCTAATTCGATCTCTAGCAAATTTTGGTTCAATCCAAATACTTTACCAGGCCTGTGTAGTCCTAAGGAGTAAACCCAATCGATTTCAGCCCTTTAATCTCCATAAAAATCGATCAAAACTCCAACCCTAAACTATGTCCGTGAAAACCATTTTTCCCGCCAATTTTGTTTCTAAAACGTGAAGAAGTGGAGTCCCCCTATCCAGTCCCGGTCTGTGTTTAGTAGCTGCTTGGAAATGGGTTACCCCTTATCCAAAGTGAGAGTCTGAATATCAAATGTCCTTCCAGGTGTCTTTAACAACTTTTCGAGCCAATTTCGCCGCAAAATCCTATTTCTCCAAAAACACCTACAAAGGGATAAAATACCAAAATAAGTACAAAAATGGATACTTACATATCCATACACTATACAAAGAGATTTCACGGATAAGTATACTAATCCATATACTGTACAAAGAGATTTCACGGATATGTATACATATCAATATACTGTACAAGGAGATTTAAATGATTTCACGGATTATCCTAATTATAATCCATTAGCCCGAGAAAAGTTGATGATCTCATAAACAACTCCGTCGTTTCTGTCTACCACTGCTGCCATGGCTGTTTCTTCCGGATTAATCATTTCCTAAACATTTTTAATTTCATCAAATAATCCCGGCGTTTCCGGGGGTTATTCTTAACCATCCACATGTTTAACGTAAAGTAGAATGGCTAGGTTAGTAAATAAGTTGAAAACATAATCTTAGTTGGTCATTTCCTTATTTAATCAGTTTCCTTAAATGTTAAGGTGGTCAATGACAGTTCTGGGACCCAAACTCTAATATTGAATTTTCTAGGACCTAAACGCAATACTGGTCAAGAAAATCTGGGACCCAAAGTCAAAATGTCCCTAAATTTAACCCTTAGATAATTTATTAAAGATAATTAATGTATTTTTCGACGTAGAGTAAAACGACAAACGAAACTACAGATACAGTTATAACATATAATCTACAAATGGGTAGAAAATTTTAGTTAATTAGTTAATTTAAATTTTTGATCGTTATTTATTAAGCTACATTTGATATATAGACATCCACTCATATCTGAGTTTTAATATTCTGATGGATTATAATTAATGGGAGCAAGCAGATCGCATGTGCAATAAAAGAAAAAACGGCGATCCATATTAACAAACTGAGAATATTTTTTTAGGGAGATTCAAAAAATAATAATAAAATAATCTGGAAAATTATTAGAGAGGAACAATAGGAAAACCAATAAATTTTAACTGTAAATAAAATTAATTTGAATTTTAAAGAGAGAAAGCATTGTCCGATGCCCGGCACGAAGCACGGGTACAAAATCTAGATGATGTTAAAATTAAGAAGCTAATAAATAATCATTACCCTTGAAAGATAAAGATTACTATATAACTACTATTTCATCAATAAAAAATCTCACATATTTCATCCATATTTTCTATGAAAATAAAAGGTAAAAATAAATAAAATTTGTACATATTTTCTATTTTTTCTCCACCTATTTAATGTATTGGCCCCGTCAAACTAAATAAAAGATGTATCTCCACGGGGCGGGGCGAAGCTCCATGCACACCAAGTTAAAAATGCATCGCCACGGGGCGGGGAGAAGCCCCGCGCACACCAAGTAAATTCATCGCCACGGGGCAGGGCGAAACCACGGGGAGGAGCGAAGCCACGCGCACACCAAATAAATGCATCGTCACGGGGCGGGTCAAAGCCTCGCGCACACCAAATTAGAAATACATCGCCACGTGGCGAGAAGACGATCCGCCCACACCAAGTTAAAATAGAACAAAAAGCCCGATGTGTAGCACGGGCATAAAATCTAGTGACAACTTAAATAACAAAAACGGAAACACCTTGGCTATAATACATCTCCTTGCCAGTTTCTATATAATTTGGCCGACCGACCGGAGGGCCCGAAGGGAGGGAGTCTCTTTTATGACCACTTATTTATAAAATGAAACTCACATAAATTTGGAATTTCATAAAAAAAAATTCGTAGTGTGCACTTGGTAATACTTGATGAAGTCAAGGATTTAGAGGTAGTGGTGGATAACCACATCCAGTTGGTGATGGTGCTTATTATTAATTTTTATTTTATTTATTTGATCGTGAAAAAGAGAGTATTATATTGAAGAAATAAGAATTATTACAATCAAACCACAAACTAAAAATTAATTGGAGAGATACAACTTCCGATTGGAAGAGTAACATATAAAATGAGATAACCCAATAAAATCTCTTACAAACTGTAAGAATGGAAAACCCATTAAATGACATAGGAGAGTTGCCCTGGAGATCCCAGATGAAACCCTAATTAGACACAATTCTTTTCAAACCTTACTGCTCACCCCAGTTGCGCCGCCATTGCAAACCCTCCGGTTGATTTTGTGACTAAGTACCATCAGAAATCGGCACCTTTGACGATTAAGAACTGATGATGGTGCTTATGGATACCCTAGTGGTAGGTAACCTGAAAAACAAGATTGATCCAAATGAACCCCAATCGATTATTACAAACATCTGAAACAACATATAATAACTTAGTACTGTCATCAAGCAGAGGTCGCCGTAAAAGTATATAATAGCCCTACCGTTTGCCTCCACAATCCACAGATCGAGAGAAAGACACCAAAATATTGGCCAAATCTAAGCTAAAACATAAAAAAGGAACAGATCGGTAACCTATCAACTAAACTGAACACCTTTTTTTTTTTGATCGGTTAGTAAACTGAAGACCACTCCTCCCATTCGTCCAAAAAAAAAAACAGATCTGAGGAGAGAACAGGTTTCGGCGCTAGGGTTTGGAGGGTTGAAGAGAGGGTGTTGAAGATAATCATGAAACAAGTTTGAAAACATAACTAGGAAATCACAAAAGAAGCGCCGAATTCTCTTTCCGTCGCAGTAAAAGTTGAGGTGATGGTAGTCATGTTGGCACTTCTGCCAGTGTCCCTTCTGTGGTTCCACTTCCTGCCCTGCATCAAGCTACGCTGGACCCGTATCAAACAACCCCGAATTTTTTTGTTTTAACCATTCAATAGGAGGAGTTACCAGTGAAACTGTTTTCTTTGGATTGAGAGAAAGAAACAACTTGAATGATCAATACAATATTTGCCGGTGTTGCTAGTCATGTGGCCCACGTTGCTTGATGCAGGACAAGAAACAGAACTGTAGAATGTAACTAGGAGAAGGGCCAACCAACAACCATCAGCTCTACTATTTTATCAAGAAAGTATTGTTTTCTTGATATATAGTTTCCACCATGGACTCCATCAAGATCACTCCATCAAGAAAGTATTGTTTTCTCCACATAAACTGAAAATGGAAACATAAGCGTCTGTAGACTCACTCTTTTACATCTCACATGAAAATTATATGAAAATGCAGAGGTATTTATAAGTCAAAATCACTAGTAGGTATCATAAATGTCAACATTCATGTCACCCTATAAACGTGCATATTTAGTAAATGATTAGTTAGTGTTCATTCCCCTTAACCTGTTTATCATACAAAATCGATTATTCATGTGTTTCTCCTTTTGTAGCTCCTTTCCGCTTTAGCGGCTCACTTCCTCGATTGCCATGACATTAATTTTGCAAGATATCAAGGAATAATGCTGTTTACGTTTTATCAATGAGGCCAGGTTGTTTTTATAAGATTAGTATCTCTCGTAATTGTATGGTCGAACAATATTTGATAAGTAATTACTCAGATACTAATGGTAATGAAAAGCCGTTAATAACGACCCGTAATTGATCGATGAAGCCATTGCAGCGGTATCTTAAATGGATTTCCAAACTGTCTTGATATTATTACTTCTGAATGCAATTACTTCTGATTCTGACAGAAATACTTCCTTTGCTCACCAAAGATAGAGGTGTATGGGTTACAATAAAGAAATTGCTCATAGAAACTGCACAACTGTGTAAATTATTGCTTCAAGTGATTAGAATTCCCTCATTTAGGTTAAATGTCCTCCTATATGTGGTAATTACTAGTGACTAAAATAATATAAGAGGGAATTGAAATACCAGTTGTGGATTCTCATCTTTCAGTTGTTTATTATACACCACCACCTCTGTCCCATTGGAGCTGTAAGTCATGATGACAAGTGCAAATTACTAAACTGATCACTGGAAACTTTCCAAACAGTATTCATATTTTACAAATCTATTATTACGAGTGGCCTGTAAGGTCTGAACCAGGTGGAACTCTAAATGCAAGAAAATTCAAGACTATTCATCAAATCTATTTAAGCTAACTTAACATATGTTCATGTTTTCCTTCAAATCAACACAAAAGCCTGAGGAAATGAATCATAGAGACATAGCCGATAAGCTTTCATTGCCAACCGTAACAACCATATTATGACATACATGGAAGCACAACCCTAGCTCCTCAAGTTTCACTTTTCTAATTTCGATAAAATGAGGCAGATTGGCAACTGTTAAAAAATTGCAGACTCTTTCCGCACCTATCCATAGGAGGTTACAAATAAAGCTCTTCTGGCCGAAAAACTACATGTTATTATATTCCAGCTTACTAATAATTTAGCAGTACAATTTTCACTCAAACA
Source organism: Papaver atlanticum (assembly GCA_023531105.1). NCBI lineage: Eukaryota > Viridiplantae > Streptophyta > Magnoliopsida > Ranunculales > Papaveraceae > Papaver > Papaver atlanticum. The sequence goes on from JAJJMB010012606.1 coordinate 955,042, forward strand.
AATATAGGCACCGTTCAATCTAAATATGATACGAAGATGGTTTACGTAATCTGATTCTATTGATCTCGGTAATCGACAACCTTTCCACCTAATGTCAATGTGGGCCATCTGTAGCATCCCCTGTCGGTCCTTCACCATCCGGCTCCACCCCATGATCAGCTTCGGACTTTTCTTCACTTTGAGCATCGTCTAATATAGTTGATTCATTCCGAAACCTTCTGACTTTTCCAGATTTCCTCCTTTTAGCTCCTTTCAAGCGATTCGTACTTTCATCATAATCTTCTGAAACCCCAACTCTATGATCACCTTCTACAATGTGATCAGAAGTCTTTATATCACTAACCGATGATAATGATTTACTTGCACTTTTACGACGAACTGTACCCTTCCGCTTCCTCTTACGCTTTCTCATTAGTAAGCTTTAAATGCGAAAAACAAACAAACAATCAAACAAGTCAATACTATATTACAAGTTAAAATATAAAATAATAAATTAATTCCTACAATATATAAGACAGTGAAAGTTTGATACCTTTCTTCAAATTCATCAACAAATTCCTGAACATTCTCTAGGGGTTCCCACGTATTTGACTTCTCTGGCCAATCACGCCATTTAATCAGATACTCAACATGGCCCTAACCATGAAAAAAATAATAACCATGATTTGTTAATAATTCTTAATTGGATTATAAACAATATGAAAAGTTATTACCTGGTGTACCCTTTTTCTCCTCACTTCTTCGATTTCGAAGAATTCTTCAGAAAATTTGGGTGTTTCTGACATTAGTCCTCTCAATTCAACTACTCTCTCTCTCTCTGTCTTTCGTTTTTCTAATTAAGAAAAACAGATACAGTGAAAACAATGTGTGAAAATTATATGAAAATATAGAGGTATTTATAAGTCAAAATCACTGGTAGGTAACATAAATGTCAGCATTCATTTCTTACTAAATGATTAATTACTGTTCACTCCCCTTAACCTGTTTATTATGTTTCTCATTTTGTAGCTACATTCCAGTTTAGGCGTTCACTTCCTCATTGCCATAACATTGATTTTGCAAGATATCAAGGAATGATTCTGTTTCCTTTTTATCAACAAGTCCAGGCTGTTTTTATAAGATTAGGTCTTACACCCTTCCATCTCACGGAATTCATGGTATTTGGCCTTCCTCCATCCTTAATTTGCTGCAAATGTGGCATGCATACACTCAAGGATCCTGCTGATGACAAACTAGTTTGGTCACTGATTCTGGGTGCTGTTTTGTGGAGTATATGGACTGAGAGGAACCTGAGAACTTTTGAAGAGAAGGTTACAAACGTTGATTTAGTTGGGCAGAATACTAGAGCTTTGTTACTCTCCTGGGCATCTATTTTCACACAGTTTGAATGGGAATTCCAGTAGTGTTCTACATGATCGGACCCCACTTGGTGGTGATTTGCTTATTATACGGAAGAGCTGTAAGTCGTGATGACAAGTGCAAATTACTATAATGATCACTGAAAACCTTCAAACAAAAATTCCTTTTTTACAAATCTATTTTTAGGAGTGTCCGGTAAGGTCTGAACCACATGGAACTCAAAACCCAAGAAAATTCAAGACCATTCATCAAATCTATTTAATCTAGCTTAACATGTTCATGTTTTCCTTGAACACAAGATTGGGGTTTGAGTCATAGAGACATAGACGATAAGTTATCATTGCAAAGCCATAACAACCATATCATGAGATACACATGCAGGCACAACCCTAGCTCCTCAAGCTTTATAAGATCAGTTCACGTTCTTATATTAAGTATTAAAGATTAGTGTATTCAGGCAAACACGTAACAAAAATTGTTCATTTTGTAGATATAATCCGAAATTAAATGGTACTATTGTACTGAGTGCTAAAAAGAAATTCAAAGAAAACAAAAGCGAATTCATCATCTAGTGGGAATCCAAGATGAGCTTTTGTGCAGCAGCATTGTCCGGGAGTGCTGGAATGGCTCCTTTCCTAGTTGTACAGATTGCTCCGCAAGCATTAGCCATCCTAAGAGCTTTTCTCAGTTTGTTTTCGTCCTCCAGAATCGAAGAATCTTTGGCAGCACAGCAAAGTAATGAACCAACAAAAGCATCACCAGCGCCTGTAGTATCCACCGCGTTCACCGGGAACCCCTTCACAGCTCCTCTGAAGTTTTGGGTGAAGTACCTGCACCCTTTCTCACCATCAGTTACCAACAGCAACTTCAAACCATCATACCAGAGTGACAAAACGTTCTTCTCATCCGCAACATCTCCTTGGGTCAATAATTCTACCTCGTCGTCGCTAACCTTGATAACATCAGCGCTAGTCCAGATACTCTTAATACCTTTACGACAAGCTTCCGCAGATGGCCAGAGTGGTTCCCTTACATTAGGATCATAAGAAAGTAAAGCACCAGCTTCCCTAGCAGCTTTCATGGAAGCCATATGAACGGAACGACAAGGTTCAGTGATCAAGCTAATTGAACCATAGTGAAAGATTTTCGCTTGTTTGATCAAACCCATGTTAAGATCAGATTCTTTCAACATCATGTCAGCGCTTGGGTTTCTGTAAAACATAAACTCCCTTTCACCATCTTTCTTCAGTGTAACAAAAGCAAGTGCTGTTCTTGCATACTTATCAAAGCAAACACCTTCACTGTTCACTCCATTATCTTTCAATACATCAACCAACATATGTCCAAATTCATCTTCTCAAAACTTTCCGATGAAAGCAGAAGAACAACCAAGCTTAGTAATAGCGCAAGCGACATTAGCAGGAGCACCACCAGGAGCTTTGAGAAAACCAGCTGATTCAGCTAGTGATACACCAGATTCGTTTGGCACGAAATCAATTAACGTCTCACCAAAACACACAATCTCTGATGATGACTTCCACATGTTTACTATCTTAACAGAATATTATCTGTGATTACAGAATAATAAGAGAATAGCTAGAGAGAAAAGACAAGAAAACTCAAAGCGTCAGAATTATAGAATAATAAAAGACAAGAGAATTCAAAGCGACTAAAGATGGTATGATCAGAAGATGGGTTTGGAGGTGTATTTATAGGATGAAACATGCATCCGAGTTAGATAAGAGATAGAATTATCATCCTGATCACTATCCCTAATTTGTCCTACCAGTCCTAATAGGATTCTATTAATTACTTGCCAATAAAGTCAAAGGAAAGAAAATTCTATTCCTAATAGGATTCTGCTGCAGTGAGGTTACTAATGAAAAATCTGAGCAGAGTCGTGTGGTGGTAAGTCCTAGCAATGTCATAAAATAATTCGGTATATTAGAGCAATGGTTGCTTTTGGATCTATACACCCCTGTTTATAGAATGGACGTTCTAAATGTAGTCGAGGACTTAGTAGTACGTACGTACAAGTCTTTTTGCTTAATAGAAATGCTTTACCTCTAAAAAAAAGAAGAACAGTATCAATTTTAAACTACAATTTATTCCCAACAAATTCAAATCATATTCCTCATTCCCAATTCGCAAGTATATTTCTTTAAAATCATTTGACATAAAAATAAATATATGAAAAAAAAGACAAAAATTAATCAATATGCTTATTGAAGGTGCTTCAGTTTCTTCTGGTCAGCAACCATACAAATTCTCAAACATTAAGCTCAAGGAATTAATTAGGTCTGTTCTGAAGTTCACTCCAGTACTTGTAGTGTCACTGTCACTTAAGAGTCTTCAAGAGAATAGTAACCTTCCCGTTCTTGATCATATTTCAAAGATACTCTTCGAATTCATTCTTGTTCGACCCCCTACTTTCGATTACTTAGATTTATCTGCTTCTCTGATCACTCCTTCGTGTCTCATTCATGAGGGTTACAATTAATAATTTTCTCATAGAAACTGCACAACTGCGACATTAAATTATTGCTTCGAGTTAGTAGTATTCCCTCCTTTACTTTTAATGTCATATATGTGGAAATTCATTCGTTATACTATTAATGAAAATAAAATAAAAATTAAGGGGGAATTGAAATAGTACCAATTGCGGATTGTCAGTCTTCAGTTGTTTATTATCCACCACCACCTCTGTCCCATCAGAGCTGTAAGTCAGGATGACAAATGAAAATTACTGAACTGATCACTTAGTTCCATGCTTTAGAAATTACCCAAGATAGCAAAATAAATTTAAAGCAGAAGTTGATTGACGTACTTTTTTGCCACAAATGTGACACACACATCTCGTACATCGTTTGCTATTGAAACTTTATACACAAAATTGGTTAAATAGACCAAAATCCATAATTCCTGGGTGAAAAAGACATCTAAAATTTGATACTGTTTATATGGATAAGAATCAAAAAAATACTGTTCAATTATCCATTATGGATATTCACCCAGAAAAATAAAAAGAAAAGAATTTGGTTTACCTAAAATATCCCTTAGGCTAAAATATCCCATCAAATCTCTACCAGACCACCATGAGCACATCCCACGACCTGAGTTGAAACTACAAACATTATGACTAGCCACCTGCAACTGCATTCATACACAAATAACATCTGCACATCCAGGAACCGTTTTACAACTACTAATGGACCAAGTAGCTCGGTGACTACTTTTTTGAGATATCTTCTGTACTGTTATATTGCTCATATAAAGTTCCGTCAATGGCCACCACGACCCACTTCTCATGAATAAGGCCCCCTAGTTAACTGGTTCCATTTTATGAAGAATTAAGACTATGCCTGCACACGCTAAACGTGATGCTCTTTGGACAGTAGTATCAATCACCTGTGCAACATTTGTTCTCACGGCCAAGTGGTCTCTACATGTTCACAAATTAAAACCTAATACAATTTAGTTTCATTAATGATTTGAATTAGACAGTCATCAGTTGAGAATTCGATACCAAACAGACAGACAAGAGAATTTACTTTCACTCTTTTGCTTAATATTTATCCAACAGTTTCGAATCCGTCTGAATTGTCACTGTGGGTGTCATTTAAATCCTTCGTCAAAACCAGAATACAGATTCCCCTAAGATGACAATTACAAAAGATGACAATAACCCAATAACCAAGAATGTCTTTTCCTAATTGTTAAAGCTTGGGGCTGAATTTTAGGCCATATGTGTTGGTTTTCTATGTTGGTTGATTTGATTCTAAATGAGGTGTTATATACATTGAAGACAAATGATTAGTTGACGAGTTTTGACTTGTATAGAAACTGTTTGGTAGAATGTCTCAAAGGCATATACAATAGAATTTGTGTTCATTTGTCGAAAATTTAGATTGAATTTCATAATGTACAATTGAATATGGCATAGCTAATGCCGAGTACACAAATTTTACTAATTATATGGAATTTAAACTTTTGTTTTTAGTCTCCAGAGCTACAAAATTGAGATGGAGGAAAATCATAAGTATGAGCAAGCTAAGGCAGATCAAGGGAAGGTTGTACAAGCTAAGATCAAACAGTTAAAGACTCAAGAATTCATCCAATGTAATCACAAGATGGAACCAATTTCATTAAGTGGAAACACATGATGAAACCATGAAAAAATATCATAGAGCACACTAACATGAACTACATTGGCTTTCATAGCAGGTTTAACAAAATTCAGAATTGAGAACCGAGTTAATCACATTAAATTAAAATTGCTAAAGCATCATGCCAATAATATCTTTTGGGTTTAACAAATCCCATACTAAATTAAATAGCTTGTCATGAGAGTATGTAACAATAACACATGATGCACGAAGGTTTCATCCAGTGGCAACACATGATGAAACCGGTTTCACCCTGCCTAATTTTTTTTTTTTTTAGAATATGCAAGATGAAATCGGTTTCATCCAGGTCTAATCAGAGTGTACACTCAAATGAAAAATATTCAACAAAAATGTAAACAAGGATGTACTCAATTGCATCAGATATTATACAAAGATCTAAACAAATTCAACAAACTAGTATGTATCCAAATGCATCAAAAATAAAAATTAAAGCATTACTATTTACATACACATTTCACATTTATAAACAGATCTAAAAATATATGTACACAGATGCATCAATTTTTTTACTAAAATGAAACCAATTTGAAATCAAATGTAATCATATAGAAAATTATGATATGAGAACTTACCAATTTGAGCATGTTCTTTATTTCTCATCTCCTGAATTTATTTGACGCAAAAACCTAATTATTTTGGTTTATGAATTTGAAAAATTTCAATTAAATTAGGGCATTTAGAAAATTTACTGTGGATGATGGTGGTGTTAGCATTCGTGTCGATGATAGTGTTACAGATACATGATGATGTCGATGGTAATGGTGGTGGAGATGGGTGGTGCTATCTACGATGGTGGTGGAGGAAGATGATTTCGCCGATGGTGGTGGAGATGGTATTAGTGAAATCGTCGATGGTGGTGGAGGAAAATCATGTTGTCAACGGGGATGTTGGGGTTTTGTGGTGGTGGAGATGGTGTAGGAAGATGATGTCTGTGGCGGAGAAGAAAATCAATGTTTTTGAGAAGTTGTGAAATCTCTTTTCGTTTTTGGAGGAAGGTGAAGACTGGTAAGGATATAATTGTCAGATTTAAAATGACGCGTCTCTCGTCCATTTCACCCAACACAATTGTTTACCAGTCCATCACAACCAGGTTTGTTGGATTTCTGTCCTTTTAACCCATTTTGTGAACTTTATAACCAATAGGTTTGACGATCTTGGTGATATAGCATGGGTAAGAGTCGTAAGACAACCCTACCACTTTATGCGGATCATCTGTAGCATCCCCTGTCGTTGTTTCATCATCGGGCTCTACCCCATCATGGTCAGCTTCTGACTTGTCTCCACTTTGAACATTCTCTAATACAGTTGATTCATTTTGAAACTTCCTCACCTTTATAGATTTCCTCCTTCTTGCTCCTGTCAAACGATTTGTACTCTGGGTACTTTCATCAAAATCTTCCGGTACTCTACAATCACCTTCGACCATGTGATCAGAAGTCTTTATATCATGAACTGATAATGATTTACTTGCACTTTTACGATGAAATGTAACCTTTCGTTTCCTCTTTCGCTTTCGTAAGCTTTAAATGCGAAAAACAGACAAACAATCAAAAAAAGAAAAAGTCAAATACTACATTAATAATAATTACTCCCTCCGTCTCTGAAAAAATAGGCTTATTTGGTTTGCACAAAAATTAAGAGAACTAATCATTATAGCCACTTTTTCATAGCTTGTTCTTCTTTATCCATGGCCCCATTGATAAAAGAGAGAAGTGGTCCCCTCTTCATATTAAGAGAGAAAAAGAAAAAAAAAATTGGTCCCTAAATGGGTAAATTAGTAAATTAATAACATTTGACTTTCCAAATAAGGAAACAAACCTATTTTTTTGAAACATCCAAATAAGGAACCAAGTCTATTTTTTTCAAAGGGAGGGAGTATATAAAATAACAAATTAATTCCTACAATATCTAATCTAAAGAGAGTGAAAGTTTGAAACATTTCTTCAAATTCATCAACGAATTCTTGTACATTTTCAACAGGCTCCCATGTGTTTGATCTTTCAGGCCAATCACGCCATTTGATCAAATATTCCGTATGCCCCTAACCATGACGAAAAATTTATGATTTGTTAAGACCTCTTAATTAGGGTTTAAAGAAAAAGAAAAGAGATTACCTTGTGAACTCTTTTGCTTCTAACGTCTCTATTTCGAAGAATTCTTTAGAAAGTCCGGGTGTTTCTGGCATAACTCCTCTGAATTCTGCTACACTCTCCCTCTCTTTTCTTCTTCTACTTAAAAAAGCAGATACAGTGAAAACAATGTGTGAAAATTATATGAAAATAGAGGAATTTATAAGTCAAAATCACTGGTATGTAACATAAATGTCAGCATTCATTTCTTACTAAATGATTAATTAGTGTTCATTCCCCTTAACCTGTTTATTATGTTTCTCATTTTGTATCTACTTTCCAATTTAGCCGTTCACTTCCTCGGTTGACATAACATTCATTTAGCAAGATATCAAGGAATGATGCTGTTTCCTTTTTATCAACAAGTCCAGGCTGTTTTTATAAGATTAGTATCTGGTACTTGTATGGTCGAACAATATTTGATCAGTAATTAATTACTCACATACTAACGGTAATCGAAAGCCGCTAATAACAATCGATGAAGCCATTGCTGACGGTATCTTAAATGTATATCCAAAATGTCCACGACAGTCCATATTAAAATGATTACTACTGATATATTATGACAGAAATAGTTCCTTTGTTCACCAAAGAAAGAGGTTTATGGGTTGAAATGAAAGAACAACAAGCATATTACTAGATCTAGATGCCCATGAAAAATAAGCACGTGTAACTCAAGTGCGCGCATTATACAATGTAAGAAAATGTTAGCAAACTAAAATGCATCTTTTAAACTATTGCTGATCAAAAAAACCTCTTTACGGCTTTGCTATACGTATCCCCTTTGACAGGAAGTGATCTTTAGACTTTAGGGCTAGATATTGTCTTCTGCAGGCCGTGATAGGTACTACTAATTCTATAGCAATATATCATCATCAGATGATCCTTTAAATTTCTTTACATTTTCTTCTCATAGGCTTGCATTAAGACGAAGAAAATAATGGTAAATTGGTAATGGTATTGGCTTTATCCCCCTATGTGTACATCTCTTCGAAGTTGTTGTCTCTAGGCTATACCGAAGCATATGTCCACCATGATTAATTATAATTGCGTCCCTAATGCAAAATAACCTATGACGTTTTGTGCGTTCATTCAATTGCAATGTTGAACTATTTGCTCTAACTCTTATTTTTCATAACATAGTACAACCATCTCTCTACACATTTTTAAAAACCATACTTTGGTAGCTCCACCTCTATAATTTTCACAACCAAAACATAAACAACCATTAGAAACATTTATTCGCTGACTACTTTTTGGGAGACAAACCAGGTGGTGTGGAAAGTGATTCATTATAGATCCAATGAAGACCTCCATTCTGAAAACGGAATTAAGCATCTGAGAATCAGAACTTAATTGACTGTGATGCTGATGCGGCTGCTGTTTTAGTAATCCACCACCGTTACATCGAAGATTCATGTACGCAGAATATGTATAATTTTGCAAATCGAGGAAAGCGTTGTTCTAATATTTACAAACTCGCGTCTGCACTCTATATACTGACTCAACTGGTAACCTTGAAAATATGTTCATATTTTACCAAACACAATCTGTTCACTTTTTTTTTTTTTTTTGATTAGGGTTCATTCCCCTTCTAAGGGCACCTGATGCACCATCTTACGCAGAAGTCCTAAAGATATGTTTGTTTTGTCAACTGTTACCAACACCAGTTGAGCCTAGTTCATAAATGCTGCCATTAACCCTGCTAGAAATGTGCATATTTCTTACAAAATGATTAATTAATTAGGGTTCATTCCCCTTAACATGTTTGTCATGTACAAAGCCTAACATTATTAATATGTTTCTCATTTTGTAGCGGCTTCCAATTTTCGCCAGTCACTTCCTCGATCGATTGGTCATGATAACATTGATTTTCTAATTAGTGGTGTGAGTCTTGTTTAGATTTGCAAAAATATAAGGGAACGATGCCGTTTCCTTTTATCAACAAGGCCAGGCTGGTTATAGAAGATTAGTATCTATCCTACTATTTGATCGCTAAGTAGTACCTACATGCAAGTCTTTTTGCTTAACATAATTGCCTTGCATCTCAAAAAAGAAGAACGGATATGAATTTTTAACTTGTGCTTGTTTATACCAGGGTTAAGTGAAGTAACCAACTAAAATTTGTTCTCTATAAATTCGGATCATATTTCTGATTCCCAATTCACAAATATATTCCTTTTGCAAAAGCTTAAGATCATATTTAGGGCTCGACTTTTTGAGCAAGTTCGACTCTAAGTTCGAACACAAGCCAGGAAGGCTTAATTCTATAGATGGGTTGACCAGAAAGTTGGTAGAGAATATGTTGTTGCACTGACCACGATTGAGGAAGATTGTTGCCTCGAATCAAAGAAGAGAAGAAAAATGACCAGCCATGTATGCTCTTGACTAAGCAAATCCGTGATGTGATCGTTCTTCGATATTGGATAAATGATGGAGTCATCTATCTGTTAAAGTCTGCGGTCATCCAACTAAAAACCAATTGGAAATGAGTGGAGAGGCCCTTCCACATTATATTTAAGTTAATTAAGCGGATTCTAGCAATGTGGGATTATTGTCCTTTTACACGCCCCCTCACGTGAAAGGCCAGTCACTCAGCCTAACACGTGGACCTATGTATGAGTGACCGGTCAATCGGTAACAGGTGTACAGGTGAGTGACTAATAAATAATTCGGTAACACCTCGGCTAGTATTGGCCTACACCTCGGGTGTACAAGTGACAAAATCGGTTAAACACTTCGGCCTACACCCGGCGTACAGCAGGTCTAGGTCTGGGGCTTGGCTCTGATACCTTGTTAAAGTCTGCAGGCATCCAACACAAAACCAATTGGCAATGAGTGGAGAGGCCCTTCCATATTATATTTAAATTAATTAAGCGGATTCGAGCAATGTAGGACTATTCTCCTTTCACACTATCCAAAGGAGGAAGAATTTATGTACCCAATTAAGATTGAGAAGGGAACTCTTGCGAGAGACGCATGATTCTATTTGGGCCGGTAATCCATGCATGGAACTGACACATGCTTTGATTGCTCGTTCTTACTATTTAACTAAGATGGAAGAAGATGTTGAGTTGTATGTGAAGCCATGCTTGATGTGTCAATTGGATAAGATTTAAAGGATAAATGTATCAGGGATATTACAGCCTTCGCCGATTCTAGACAAGCCATGGCAATGCTTGTCCATGGACTTTATTAACAGGCTGCCGAAGGTGCAAGGCTTTAGCTCGATATTGGTCGTCCGTTGATCGATGTTCGAAGTATGCCACATTCATTCCCTGTCCCATTCTTGTAATGCAGACGTTGCAGCGGATCTGTTCTTCAAGAATGTAGTAAGGTATTGGGGACTTCCTCAAGATATTGTGACTATAGAGACTCACGGTTTACAGGAAGGTTTTGGACTTCCTTTGTATGGATTGATCTGAACTAAACTTTTCTACAAGAAATCACCCTCAAACCGAAGGTCATACGGAGAGGATAAATGCATTGTTAGAAAAGTATTTGCTTCATTATGTGACTCGAGACATGGAAATTTGGTGTCATTAATTGATGCGACCCAGTTTTGTTACAATTTGCAAAATATTTCATCTACGGAGATGAGTCCTTTTTAGTTAGTAATAGGACAACAACCATTAACCCCTCAAGAGGTGCAAAAGGCTAAGAATCCAGCAGCATATCGCTATGCAAGGCTTAAAATGGAGATGACTGGGCAAGTGAGAAGGATTGAGAAGTATGTTGATTTACGTCATAGAGATGTAGAATTTGAAGCGGGAGATATGGTACTGTTGAAGATAAGGCCCCAGATTTGGAAGAAGAGTTATAGCAAGACAGTGCATAGAGGCTTTATTCCAAGATATCATGGTCATTTTAAAGTGATGAAAAGAGTTGGTAAGGAGGATTACAGACTTGTTTTGCCGTTACGATTGAAAGTTCATCCCACTTTTCATGTCAGCTTCTTGAAAAAGTAATCAATTCGAAAAGCAAGCAGAGAGTATACTTGATTACTAAGTTGAGGGGCAAATAAAAAAAAAACGAACTTATTATTTGGTAAAGTGACATAGTTTGCCAGAATCTGAGGCTTGTTAGGAGAAGGATACTACAAGTGGCAATTTGTGGAAAAAATTAGCTGAGACAAGCTATCATGGCGCAACAAGGCTTGAGACATGTGCTAGGTACATGGCCTTGTCGGTTAAGAGTTAGTTACACGATTTAGTGTTTGCTTTATGTTTTCTAAAAGGCTAGGAATCGCCTCTATGGATTTAGGGAAGAAGTTAGGCAAGTTAAAACGGTTGGCCAACTTCCTTGTAAAGAAAATATGTAACTGCTAGTCATTTATTTGTATATAGATTTTGTAAGGATATAAAATCCCGATCTTGTGATGGGTTGGGTATCCGAAACAAGGAGAGTTCGATTAAACCTAAGTGTGCAGTAATAATAAGGCTTCGGCCAAGATTAAAACTAAGTTATGTTGGTGCATTTTTACCTTTGATTGGATTATTATTTTATACATCAAGCGGAGTGTATGTACTTATTTGGTAACTTGAATGATTGTGAGAAGAACCTCTGCTTAGTATGGGAAGAATAGTGTTTTAGTCAAGATGCGAAGAAATTGGCAAAGGGAGAATTGGCTGAGACTGTGCTGTGGAGCATAATGTTTCTGTCAAGGGTTGCTGTTGCATTTGGATAGTTTGAACCTGTGACACATTCCATGGTGTGGAACACGTGCTTCTAACTTTTATGTACTAAGAAACGTCAAACATTCATCACACAAATATTGTCACCTTTCTATGACCGGTCAGTCAAGTGGCATAGTAATAATACGCAAAAGTGGTGCATTACCTGCAACATGGCTAAGGACAGAAATACATGGTTAATTTAGAGTTTCAAGCTAGGCTAAGGCATGGGCCAAACAGGGTTTGGACATGGCCAAAGAGGCGAGATTACCATCAATAGGTGCAAAATGAGTTTTGCACATAAATTATGTGCATGAGGCATACAAGAAGGAAAACAAGACTTGCATTAGCACACACGCATCATCGAGGAAAGGATGCACAAAAATGATGGTCGTAATTTGGCTGAGACAAGCTATAATGGCGCAACAAGGCTTGAGACATGTGTTATGCACATGGCCTTTACGGTTAAGAGTTAGTTAAACGTGTTAGTGTTTGCTTTGTGTTTTCTAAAAGTCTAGGAATTGCCTCTATGGATTTAGGGAAGAAGTTAGGCAAGTTAGCACGGTTGACCAACTGCCTTGTAAATAAAATCTGTAACTGCTAGTCAGTTATTTGTATATATATAGCTTTTTTAAGGCTATCAAAGCCTGATCTTGTGATGGGTTGGGTATCCGGAACAAGGAGAGTTTGATTAAACCTAAGTGTACAGTAATAATAAGGCTTCGAACAAGATTAAAACTAAATTCTATTGGTGCATATTTACCTTTGATTGAATTATTATTTTATGCATCAGTGTATGTACTGATTTGGTAACTTGAATGATTGTGAGAAGAACCTCTTCTTAGTATGGGATGAATAGAGTTTTAGTCAAGATGCGAAGAAATTGGCAAAGGGCGAATTGGCTGAGACTGTGCTGTGGAGCATAATGTCTTTGTCAAGGGTTGCTGTTGCATTTGGATAGTTTGAACCTGTAACACATTCCATGGTGTGGAACACGTTCTTCTAACTTTTGTGTACTAAGAAACGTCAAACATTCATAACACAAATATTGTTACCTTGCTATATTCATGAAACCTAATATAGGGGTTTCACAATCCAATAGAGGGGCTTCACTAATAGGACAAAAACGGGTCACCCGTTAGTAATTTCAAAATCCCTCTGTCTAAATATTTTCATAATGGCTCATGTAGTTAGTGTTGATAATCTAATATTTTGATTAATAATTTTTTTTTTTGCATAATTAGTGATAAAAATATCAGATTAACCGAAGTATTTTGGTGGGACGAAAAAGTTGAAAAAAAATTAAGAGAAATTTTGGAGATTTTCTTCCCAACTAAAACCCTAGATTTCTAACCACCTAATCAATGTCCTTTTTATTTCTCAAAATTGGTGAAAGTACGTAAAAATAATTTGAATTTTTAAGCTTTTCAAAGCGTTTTACGGTTGGGTGATGATGAACTTCTAACCGTAACAAGGTAAAATTGGGCATACAGTTGAGTGTTTACGGTTAGGTTTGTCTTAGACGAACCCAACTTTAATTGGGTAAAACCCATCTGTAAATCAGTTGCGGCCGAGTTTTTTTGGTCGAACCAAACTGTAGAATAGTTACGGTTGGGGCTTTTTTGGTCGAACTCAACTGTAAATCAGTTACGGCTGTTGTTTTTTTTGTTTTTTTCTTATTGAATCCAACTGTAAATCAGTTACAGATGAGTTTTTTTGGGAAAAGCCAACCGTAACTGGTTCTGAAACCTATTTCAATCAATCTAACCATTTCAAATGTAATTTGTTTGTTGATTACTCATTTCTATCAATATACTTCTTCCACATCTTTAATAGAGAATTTAATCGACGCTTATAAGTTTTTCAAATCGGCGATTGATCGAAAATGATGAAATGATTTCAATTGAAAAAAAGAGGAAAGATTTGCGTTTGATGAAGGAGAGGAAATTAAGAACAAAAAAAAGAAAGGAGCCGATTTTTGAATTAGAATTATGTTTCGATTTAAGTTTTTAGGCTTTTATTTTAGATGGAGGGTAACTTAGACAATTGTTATTACATCAAGACACACAATAACTAACTTTTTAGTTACTAGGAATCCATGTAAATCCCTTATTTTATTGGAATTGGAAGCCTCTATATTAAGGGTTTTAATCAAACACATCCATACTTTAGAACTTCTATATAGTTCCAAAGTCGCCATATGCAACCACAAAAACAAGAAACACGATCTGAATGAGCAATTTTGAAAGTCCTTCTCTATATTTTATAAGGTCCTTCTCCCGAAACAACAGATTTATTTTTTTTAGAAAAAGAAGCAAGCCTCAACTGTATTCATAATACTCCGATTCAAGATCGGTAACGGTTAAAGGACCGACTAGTGGCCAATAAATTTTACAGCAGACATTCAGTTTTTCCACAGATATTGAGTAATCAGACAAACAACAAATACTTTCAAACATCTTAACAACATAGTTAAGAGATATAATCTGAAAAAGAAATCCCACCATTCCCAATCGATTCAATAGTAGCAGTATCAGTTTAAATGGCTTGGTTTGGATCAACAGTATCACATCCAAAACACATAGCATAACTACAAACAGTAGAGATGCTAGGATCCATAGATCCAACCATTTCTCAAGTTTTTTTTTAAATCATAATAAAATATATGACATAGGGGGTAAAGGATCCATAGATCCACCCAGTTGTCAAAGATTTTGTCAAAGTAACAGTAGCATAGGTAACACAGGGTAACAACTATGAACTGAATCAGTTATCATAGTGCTGAATCGGTCGGAATCTTTTGTTGCTGGTGTCTTTGGAAAGATTGGAACTTCTTGTGTCTTTGGATGAAAACTTAATGGTGATTTTGCTGAACTCTTTGATGATGATGCTGTAAACTTGATCTTCTCCATCAAACTGATTGCAAAATCAGTTGAAGTGAACCTATCAGTATTCCAAATCATAAACTATAAAACCGAAAATTAGATTAAGCAACAGTTAAAACCCTAAATCAAAGAAGATAAAAAAAAGAGTTAGGGTTTGAATCTAAACAGGTCAGATTCAAAACCAAAACTCGAAGAAAAACTGAAAATTAAAGCAAATAAGGAAGAAGAAGTAGAGATTAAAGAAGCGTTGTAGTTGTTTTGCTCAAATCCACCCCCTAAGGGGAAAATATGAGCAAAAAAATATTCAGGCGGCTTGGTTTGTCGTTGAGAAAGGAGAGGAAAAAAAATCAGGAGAGAGAAGGGGTTTCAAGGTTTACAAAGTTTTCCTGCTTATAAATCAGATGATGAATTATTATCACAAGGAGAAAGGTGAGAAGAGAAGAATACGTATTGTTACTTATAAAAGTTAAATGAGACTTACTCGGTTACTTACTCCCCAAGACAAAGAAGTGTTTGAAGGGTGCGTTCCCTGAAGAAAGTCAAATGAGAGGAACTTCAATTTTGAAACTTTTCTGATCAATTAACTCGAACTAGATTTGTACCCTTGCTACGCACTGGGCATATTTTTTCTTTTAATTTGGTGTGCACTGGGCTTCGTCCCACCCCGTGGCAATGCATTTTTGATTTGGCGTGCGTTGGGTTTCGTCCTGCCACGTGGCGATACATTTTTAATTTTTCTTCGCCCTGCCCAGTGGCGATGTAGTTTTGATTCGGTGTTGCAGGGGAAATACATTAAATAGGTGGAGAATATGTACAGATTTTATTTATTTTTCCTTTTAACTTGGTGTGCACAGGGCTTCGCCCGACCCCGCGGCAATGTTTTTGATTTGGTGTGCGCGGGGCTTCCCCCAGCCCCGTGGAAATGCATTTTTAATTTGGTTTGCGCTGGGCTTCGTCCCGCCCCGTGGCGATGCATTTTTGATTTAGTGAGAGCGGGGATGGCAATGTATTTTTGATTTGGTGTGGCGGGGCAATTAAATAGGTGGAAAATATGTGCAAATTTTATTTATTTTTTTCTTTTAATTTTGCAAAAAATATGTGGATTTCCCCCCCTTTATATATTAATTTGGAAAAAAAAATCATAATATTTAGTTTTTCCTTTTATTTTTGTAGAAAATATGTGGATTTTTGTTCCATTTATATATTAATTTGGAAAAAAGAGTCCTAATATACGATTTCCAAATTGAATTCGGACTTCCATAAAATTACAAACACGGTAAGTGGGGTTTTCCTTTTAACTTTGTAACTTTTAAACCAATCATACGTTGCCAAGTGTCCTCACCTAAATATTAAATTTAGTTTCCTTTTTTAATCTTTTTCTCATTCTTTTTAAACCAACCATATGTTGCCAAGTGTCTTCACCAAAACGCTCGTTTCACAAAACTTAAAAAAAGTTTATTTCGGCCAATAAGAAGCGAGGGTTTCCTCCCCATTCAACGTGGGAAGTGAAACTTTATTTGTCTAGGCCTTTAAGGCTTTAGATACACAAACATCACCTCAAACCAAGTAACTGTATGGAATCAGGAAGGCTTGCTATTTTTTCGTCCTTGTATTTGTTGAACGATGTTTTGGGGACTACCCCAAAACATTGGGGGACTACTTTATTATATGAATGCCCAACCCAAATTTAGGGGTGTCCTAAAAGATTAGGGAAGACTAATCTTCCCTTGTCCTAATTAAGGTTATGACTAATCCTAATAACCCACTAATTTAACCACTACCCACTAATCTGACCCCCTAAATTAAAACATAAAATCAGTTTTAAAACCCTTTTTTTTTTTTTTTTTTTCTTCTTCATCTTCTTCTTCTTCTCCTCTTCTTCTTATACATCGTCGATTCGAAAAAAAAATCATCGTCGATTAATCAATCTTTATAGACAATGCGTTCTAAGCAGACACCTAGATTTCCAGGATTGAGTCCGGGTCTGGCTAACATAGCGAATCTCCCAAATCAATTTGAAGTTGATAAACAACTTCAAGCAAAGTTGGGAGACGAAGTGAAGCATCCAACATCAACCAAGGAGTCTGATTCTATCAAAATGAAAATCCGCAGGTAATTTACTTCATACCCATTCCTTTGAATCGTTTTTGGTTGAAGAAATCGATTAAAAATCATCAAAAACCATTGAAAATGGTCGTTACAGTAGAGATTTCGGCTAGGATAAAATTTTAAAACCCTAGAATTTGGTAACCAAACTTTCAATATGAAGAACAGTTCGGCCAATTAGTAATTTTTATGTAACCGAACTATGAAGTTCGGTAAGCTCGCAAAAAAAAAACGTAACCGAACTCCTTCTTTATATGAAAAATTTGAGTTCGGTTACCTCGATAAATTTATATAGGTAACCGAACTTTGATAAAATATAGTTCGGTTACCTCGCACTTTCTATGTGGTAACCGAACTTTGATCTGTCACATACAAACTTGTAGTTCGGTTACCTCGCAACTTATACCAGATAACCGAACTTTAGTCAGTTAAAATTTTGTGTTTGATGTAATCCCATGTTCAATTTTATTTGATAAGACAATATTTTGTTTAGCTAATAATGTAGTTTTCATTCATTAGGAATAAAGGGAAAAAATCTAATCCCCACGTAGCCGAAGATTTGAGAACTCCAACCCCTCGCGGTAGGATACATCTGGATTTCCGAAACCGTGGTACTAAAAATGAAAAACATGGAGGGGGATCATTACAGGAAGTCAATCAAGAGGTGATGGAGAATACAATTGATAATGTTATTGAAGAAGAGAATTATGATGAAGAAGAGCAAGGAAATGAATACCAAGGAAATGAATAGGTTGAACAACAAAGAGTACACGTTGAAAATGTAGAGGAAGAAGAACAAGGACAGGGAAAAGAAGGAGAAGGACAAGAGGAAGAGAAGGATGAGGAAGAAGCGGGAGAGGATGAAGAGGAAGAAGAGGAGGGATAGGATGAAGAGGAGGAAGAGGATGAAGTGGAGGAAGAGGAAGAAGAGCAAGAAATAGTTCCTTTTAAAGAGAAAAAGAAGCGGAAGCCGCCTTGTGATAGATACTCACACATTCCCCCTGATAATTTGTGTTTGCCACCAGTGAACCAACCTTATGGTACTCCAAATGATGGAGGGGCCACATTGTTTGGTTACAAACACTCATGGGCTGCGAAGATCTATGTGACAAAGGTATTCTTTAAGTTCATTCTTAACTAACAAAATGATTTTTTTTTGGGACATGTTTCGTCAGGTATTAATAGTGTTATGTTATTTTTGTAGGATCATAATGATGCAGTTCGTCTTATTTGTCGTCAAAAGGCATCCAAATGGGATCTTTCTTTGGAGTGTGACGATTTTCAAGCAAAGGTGAAACAGTGTGTGTTATGGAGAGCTATTGAGTATACACATGTGGAGTTTGACGTTGTTGCCGTATCCGCATTTCTCGAGAGGTATTATCCCAAGACATATACAATGCATCTTCCATTTGGCGAGATAGGAATTACTCCTGATGATTGCTCGAGAATAACCGGCTTACCAGTGGAAGGTAAATGTCTTCGAGAAGGCTACAACCCCTCGATGCATTATGAAGCTCTTGAAGAATTGGCTCTAAAATGTCTAGGATGGGATGCAAGAAAGGCTCAATGTGAGTTTAGACGTTCTGTGAAGTCCCCTAAACGGGGCGATGAGTATAATCCAAGAGAAGTAAATGGAGCCTTCAAGAAGAAGGTGAAGAAATTCAAGTTGGTAAAGTTGAAGGAAGCATTTGGAGGGACAAGAAAGAAGGTGGAGAAAGGAAAGTTGGTGATGGACCAGGAGACCATTAGGCATCATGTCACCGCTTATTGGTTATATCAGCTAGGAACCGTCATTTTCCCCGACACTTCTGGAAATAGTGTGGATGCACATTATCTACAGCTTTTGGAGAATCTCGATGAAATTAACCAATATTCTTGGGCCACTGGGGTGCTTGCTTTTGTTCTAGGAGAGATGAGCAAAGGGTCGAGGATTAAGACAACTCAAATTGGAGGTTACTTAACTCTTATTCAGGTGACTTTTACATTGTTAGTTAGCAAATTATTCGCATAAATTTTCTGCTCCCAAATCAATTATCATGTATGTGGTTAATATTTTCGTATTTTCGCATAGGTTTGGATTTTATCATTGGGATTGGCTAGGGAAAAGACACCTTATCCCTATGACGAACCTACAGCAGGAAAATGGTTGTTTTTGGATGCACAAAAGAAGTCTAAAGAAGAGCAGTTGACTTCGTTGAGAGAGAAATTGGATAAACTTACGGTGAACGATGTGGTATTTCACCCATAAGCCGTACCCGATGATGTCCCTGTAGATGAAGAAGATCTGAATGGTTTCTCTACCGTCTCGGCATACTATGGACCAATTTGGTATCCTAATGGCTACGCAATATATAATCCAAGGAGAATACTAAGACATCTTTGTTGTGTCCAAGTGGATCCCGACGTGGTGAATGAAAATTTCAATTTGGTGGTTCAAGGAACAAAGAACACATAGAAATATTTTGTTCTAAAACATGAACCAAATCCTACGGTAGGACATTGGAATGCACTTCATAACTACTACTTACCTTTAGGTGATTGTGTACCTTGGGGTGAAGATGTAAATGCATGTGATGAAGATTTATATGGAGTTTTATCAGGAAATTAGTCATCGTTTTGTGATAAATAGAGAAGCATAAGCAAAGAATGATAAGGAGAAGGCGAAGGCAAAGGAGAGGGATGCTAAGAGAGCTCAGAAGGAGATGCCTATTTGTGGAAAAGAAGCAAAAATGTTATGGGATAATTTTTTGGTGACAAGACCTGGAGATATCAGAAGTGAGAATGCTGACATGAGTAACGAGTGGTAAGAAAATGTCTTCTCTTATACTTCCTTGTTGTTTGAATATATTGAAAATATATTTGCTTATGCTTAAAATTGGAATCAGGTGAAGAAGGGTACGAAATTGTTGAAGAAATGGATGGCTAAAATCCGTAGTGGAGAGCCGATGTCGACTAAGGAACAAACCTACCTCTACGGCGAGTGGGAGGGTCTTATAACTAAAAGAATGATGGAGCCAAGAAGGTCTAAGCAATTTAAGAGGGGTCGACAACAAGGAGAATGTTCAAGTCGCGCCATGGAGGAAACCGGACGAGTAGATGAAACCCCAAGTGATGAGGAAGTTCCACCTAAAACTCGTGGTAAACAAGGAAGTGGTAAAAGGGGGCGTCGCGGTGGTCATTAGTGATTTCGTATGGTTTTAGTGTCAAAAAACATCTTAGTTGTGGATTTCGTATGGTTTAATTTTGTATGTTTGTGTATGTATAACAACTTTTATATTTGTTTTAGAACCTTTTTTGCGTTTTTAATTTTAATTGGGTTTGTGTTTTAAATTTTATATGGATGAAATTTTGAATACAAGTTGTTTTTCGGCCACCTGAAATTTTTACATAGCTAACCGAACTAATAATTCGGTTACCTGTGACAAATTAATGGTCACCGAACTCTTTTTTCGGCGAACAGCTATATCATACCAGGTTTCCGAACATAGAGTTCGGTTACATGCTACATTTTCAAGGTTGCCGAACTCTACTCTGAAGACTCAAATAAAACACATAAATCCTACTAGTTTGTGACTTACACTTCAGGTAAAAAGTTCGGTTACCTTAATTTGAACAGAGCTAGCCGAACTTAAAATTCGGTAAAGTGTTACAAATTAATGGTCACCGAACTGTTTTTTCGGCGAACAGCTAAATCCTACCAGGTTGCCGAAGACAGAGTTCGGTTACCTCGCAACATTTCCACTGGTTGCCGAACTCTACTCTGAAGACTCAAATAAAACACCTAAATCCTACCAGTTTGTGAGTTAGACTTCAGGTAAAAAGTCATTCTCCGAGCCTTCAAATAAAAGTTCGGTTACCTCATTATTTACCATGTTAACCGAATTTTGTATTTCGATTGGCTCGCAAATATTTATTTTCTAACCGAACTTTGAATTTTAAAATTTCAATGTTCTATATCTGACACAAAACAGGTGTTCGGCAACCTGAAATATTTACGCAGGTTGCCGAACCTAAGTTCCTCATGTCATCCCAAAATATTTGTTTTTGGAGCTTGTTCATGCCACGATACATCTCTAGTACGGTTCTACCCATTTCGTTATCACCAAACTCCTCTCCGGCTTCTTCTCCCTTTGGAGGAGGGATGAAACTTAGATGCTTCCAATATGGATCAATGTCGCTTAAAGGGATTACGCCATGCTCGTAGTTGATTATCATATGGCGACAAGGGAGTCCCATAGACTTCTTCATGTTACATACACACACCTCATCCCTCTTGGTTTCCCACTTATCAATAAACTCGACTTCTATAATCAACAACTTCATACATTGGCGAGATACGTTGTAATGGATTCCCTTGAGCAATGGGTGGTCGGCATATTTTCCGGTCGTTTTGAATATACGGCTTTTTTGGAACTTCTCTTTAATTCTATCAATGTCGCGCTTGAAGTAATTCTCCATAGCATTCCACACGGTTACGAAATTATCAACACATCCAAAGAGATTCTTCTTCAACCGATGGTGATCCGACTCTACTAAACTTGTCTCTTGATTTCCCAAGTGTTTATATTGGTTGATATAGGCATTAATAAACCTCTCTTTATGTGGTTCCAACTATTGGCGAAGAACATACGATACAACACCGGGATAATCGGGAGTAACCCAATGGGCGATAAACCCCGCAAGATTTAGATGATACTCTTCCTCGGTAAGAGACCAACACAATGATTCCCATTCACCGTTGAAAGCAACCCATTTAGCGTAATTTAGATCGTATTGTTTCTCAACTTCCTCTTTTGCATCCCCTCTTTCATGTTCCGGTAGCATCTTAATCTCTTCATATCCTTTTTTCTTGGGTGGACAAATTGTTGGCTTGCACCTATTTATCAAATTACACCATATATGGAACGTACAAAGCATATTGTGTGCTAATGGAAACACTACCTCTATTGCATTCATCAATGCGACTTAATTGTCGGTTACTATAACCCCGGGAATATCATCACCTCGGAAGATTTCCTTAACTTGTTGTAGTTCCCAAATGTAACTAGGTTCTTGCTCGTCCCTTAAGAAACAAAACGCCATGGTAAACGGTGACTGCGTCGAAGTACGCCCAACAATATTCAACAATGGCATCTCGTACTTGTTCGTCTTATAAGTACAATCCATTATGAGAACTTCATGAAAGCATTGAGCCAATTGAACACTCGTTGGATGCGGAATGAAGAGTTGTGTTATCTCTCCGTCCGAATCCACATCCTTTTGAACCGCGTAGTCTTTCTCTTTGGCCAAAAAAAACAATTGTTGCATCACTTGTCTATCTCTCCATTCCTTCTTTCTAATTGTCACAATTGCATTACAAACGGTGGACAAAGATGAGTGGTTATCCTTGTTATCCTCCTTTAGTATTTGGAGCATTTGAATCGGTGGAAGACCCATTTTCCTCATTTTAGCTACCTTGTCCATCTCTTCAGGAGTTAGCTTGGCTGCCATGAAATGTCCTTCAAGATGCTCAGGACGAGGGTGGTTATGACAACCTTCCATAACCTTGTAGTTAACCCATCCACCCAATTCTTCGTTGTAATTAAATGCAAGCTTGAATGGGAATTTAATCTTCTTTGAGAAAGTTTTGTTCTTCCTATTTGTCTTTCCTTTATAAACATAACCCTTCCTCTTGTGGCTTTTATCGGGATTACCGCTTCTCTCACAAACCATTTCAAAGCGGGTTTTTCTTTCTCTCCCATTCAATACTAATACGCACATGTATTTTAGTGCATGTTGTCTAGACCAACTCTTTGCCTCTAAAGGACTTTTGAATACAAAGTCATTCATGTAGTGATGGGACGTGTCATCGTACAAAATATCAACAGGGGTAGGTTGATTTTCCATTGGTTCTATTGGATAAGATGCAACCTACGAGTAATAGCACAACGTCAATACCAACTAAAAATAAGAAATACTTAAATTTTTGGCAATGTAAAAATAAAAACGATCCCGCCGAACAATAAGTTCGGTTATGAAAAAAAAATTGCGATCTTGCCGAACTTGTTCTTTGGAATTTTCTATGGTATAGTTCGGCAACATAATTACTACTATCGACTAAACCGAACTTAAAAGTTGGGTTACCTATTCAATGAATGTGATTTGCGAGCTTGCAAACATAAACTTCGGTAACAAAGGGACTAAACTCGACTCAACCGAACTATTAACTGTATACTCTATAAAATTAGTTCGGCAACGTTTTCTGGAAAAACGATAACCGAACTCTCAAAAACTTCCATTAAAACAGAGTTCGGTTACCTGCGTATGCTGAAACGAGTAACCGAACTGCACATACATGAGAGTTCGGCTACCTGTTCTGCAGGATTGCTAACCGAACTACTTTGACCTAGCCGAATTTTTTTCCTGAAATTTTCGATTGGGCCAATTTTTTGCACAATTCAAGCTATATTCACTAAATTTGAGACATACCTGAGTACCCATAACTTCATCTTCTGGTTGTGGCTGATAAAATTCATCATTTGGGTCGTTAGGTTGAGTTTGGGGTAAATAGCTTTCATCATCTAACAAATAACTCATATCCGGATCATTAGAAATATTGACAAATATATTAAGAGATGAAGGAGGTTCTGATTCTGAGGAGGAGGTATCATCACATGAATCACTCATATCATATTTACTAAACTCAAATATTTTGAGTTTAGTTCCCTCTTTTTATTCATCTTTTCTTCATCTTCTTCTTCTTCTTCTTCTTCTTCTTCTCATTCTAACAAAACTATCCTATTAATAACTCACTAATCAGTAACTAATCAGTAATTAATCATTACACTAACACTAACTAATCAATAAACTAACTAATTTAATTACCAAGGGTAAATTTGGTATTAAAAAAAAAATAGATAAGGGGTGACCCAAAATTACTTCAAATATCCACCCCAAAATAGAAGAGTAGTCCCCCACTTATTTGGAGTAGTCCCCAAAACATCGTTCTATTTGTTTGATATACCCACTTACCAAGCCCAATAATAATGCTCAAATTCAAGCCCAACTGTATGTCTGTAGAAGGCCCAAGATCCAATTTGGAACCTACTGCTAAAGACGCGTCTTTTCAGTTGCATAATTTTCCGTTTCCCAAACCCAGACAACTTCCAAATTGGAATTTGTTCTGATTCCAGAGTCTCATCATAAAGCCTATATATATCTGTGAATGAAGGTATTGGTTCTCACGTCTTTTTTCTTTGCAACCCTTTCACTAATAAGATATGTCAACTTCAAAGATGGTAACCTTGAAGAGTTCTGATGGAGAAACTTTTGATGTTGAAGAATCCGTTGCTCTTCAATCTCAAACCATTAAGCATATAGTTGAAGATGATTGTGCTGATAACGGAATACCTTTACCCAATGTAACAAGCAAGATTTTGGCCAAAGTTATTGAATACTGCAGGAAACATGACGATAATGCGTATGAAAAAGAGAAAGATGATAAACTTAAGAACTGGGATGCTGAGTTTGTTAAGGACGACTTGCCAGAGGAGATCCGCAAATTATCTGAATGTCAAGGAGTTGTTGGATTTGACTTGCCAGACAGTTGCTGATATGATCAAGGGCAAGTCACCAGAGGAGATCCGCAAGACATTCAACATCAAGAATGACTTCACCCGTGAGGAAGAGGAGGAGGTCAGAAGGGAGAACCAGTGGGCTTTTGAATGATTCGAAACCTACACAAACCAGATGATGATCATCTAGCTAGGGTTTTCTATTAGGTTTAATTTATGTGGTTTCTTTTTCATGCCTTTAGGGTTTAATTTATGTTTTTGAATAGTCCAGGCAATTTTTATTAAACCTGATCAATATGAATTATCACGTGTTTAATTGCATGTGTCTTATTCTTGTTTCAGTAAAGACTAGATATTTTGTTGAATTGAATTTATATTTTAGATCACCCTTAACAAGAACCCGACTATTCCTTAGTGCAAATTATGTTTGTAGAAGACGGAAAAAATTGATCAGCGCACATAGTTAGACTGAATTTTTCTGGTGCGTTTAACAGCTTAATACAAGAAGCAGAATTATGGGCAACTGCTGCTCGGTATAGAACATATATAATCTGTGTTTGTGTACATTCACAGTCACAATCACGCTTGAACGACAGAAGTGCAACACGGCCTTGAACCCTTTCCACATGTTTCTTGCAGCATTAAATAACTTTACAATCCGTCCCCATCAAAACGTAATCCTAAGTGCCATGCGTAACACAATTTTGGTATTTAAAATAACTTTTGGAAAAGCTCTAAGGGTTGTTCCTTTCATTAATCCTTAGTGAAGGAAACTAATCAATTTGTGATGCGTCAGTTGGGGTGTGCAAATAGCATGGTTCTTTCCGGCCAGTAACCAAAGCCACATAAATGCAAATAAGCAACTTAATTATTTTAATTATAAATGCAAATATTTAGACACATGACTTTTGAGTACCAAGCCTTCCCGGCCAGTAACCAATTTCATAGGTTTATCCATACACACACTCTTCTATTTTGTTTAATTAAGCAAGCAAACACAGCACACTTCAGAGATTCGAGCACTCTTCTAATTTGTTTAAGCAAGCAAACACAGCACACTTCAGAGATCTAAGTACCGGTCGCGCTGGTGAATATCCTGTTTGTGGTGATCTCTTCTTATTACGTAGATCTTACACTAGGTACGTATTTCACAAGTGGCTCCTTACGTGATAACAGACATTTCCTGATTCTTAAACGTAAAGTTCCTTAGGGAGTCTTGGGGTGAGCAAAACTTCCAGTGGTGTGGCTTTAACCATATTAGCGAAACCAACAGCTTCAGTCATATCAACAGGTGCATTTGATGGTGGTTTGAACTCAAATCCATGAACCAAACGAGCAATTATCATGTCCACCATTTGAAGACCCAGAGAAGTTCCAGGGCAAGATCTTCTACCGGATCCTAAAGGTGCGAATTCGAAATGTTGACCGCTAAAATTCATGTCTTTATGGGGACTAGTAAGAAATCTCTCAGGGCGGAATTCTAATGGATCCGACCAGACTCGTGGGTCACGTTGAATCTTCCAAGCATTCACGATTAATAGGGTTCCTGCTGGAACGTTGTACCCGGCAACAGTGCAATCCTCAGTGGATTCAAATAGACGCATAGACACTGCATATAAACGCATCACTTCCTTAACCATAGCTCGGATGTATGTCAGATCCTTGATATCATATTCTTCCACTAGTCTTTCTTTTCCAACATGGTTGTCCAACTCATCTTGAGCCTTCTTCAGTACCTGCGGATTATTTACTAGACAACCAATGGCCCACAGCACAGCAAACATTGTCCAAACACCACCACCCTGCAATAGACCCTGCAAGAATAACAAAGAAAAACCCATGAAGCCATGATCCATCATCTATCTGATGATCGATAATAGGAGGTGCTTAAAAAAATAAAATAAAAATCGAATGTGCTTCCACACTTAAAACACAAAATATAAAACTGATCGACATACCAGACATGTAGCTTTGTTGATGGTATCTGCGTCAGAATAACCTTGTAGCTTTGAGTTTTTCTCCACAGCTGACAACATCAGATCCATCCAATCCTTTTGGTCATCTGTTAAGGATGAGCGTGATCTCTTCATTTTGTGTTCTTCCAACCATCCACTTAAGATACGGTCCAGATCCTTTCCAACACTCTTCATCTCTTGTTCCTGGCCGTCCAAATCCAACGATCGAAGAAACGGTATTATATCCCCCAGCGTAATCAGACCCATTGCTTTAACAAAGCCTCTCAATCCCTTTTGACACTTTTCTGCTTCTCCATCGGTAGCATCACCAAAGCATCTCTTCCCTGCAATCATCCTAGAAGACATATTAAGGGTTAGATCACCAATCCATTGCCTCATCTCAACCAAAACTGGAGCTCGTTGAGCTCCTTTGGTTCGGTCACCACCCCAATTTGCGTCGTATAGTTCTTTAATGGATGTAGAAATTTCAGATTCCCATACTTTTCGTACAACCGCGAGCCTATTATTGGAAAGAAGTTCAGTTTTCATTATTCTACGAATTTCGGTCCAATACTGTCCATCAGAATTGAAACTTAACATCGCATCATCGTAACCGATATATTTCCCTATTGTTTGATGTGGTCGAGAAATGAAGATCTTGTCGTTGGTGGTAAAACATTCTTTTGCTCCCTCCCAACTGCTCACTACTAGTGCACGGTGTACACCAATTCGAACAGTGAATACTGGTCCATATTTGTCAGCCATGGCTCCCAAAGCTATGTGGTGTGGGTTCGATCTGTCCATTAGATGGAGATGACCAATGAATGGCAAAGATCCAGCTGGTTCTGGTGCCTGATTTTTCATCTTAAGAGAAGATTTTGTATTTGGTCTCCATACTAACAAATAGTAAAGAGCAAAAGCAAAGAGACTAATAACCATATTAGTTGCCGAAAACTGGTAATTGAAAAGAGTATCAAACGAATGCATGGTTTAGGGTGTAAGGTTTTCACAGGAGTTTGAGAATTGTGTTAACTAGGTTAAGCATATATGGAATTAAGACCCATCCTCTATATATAAGCTTTTGTGAGATTAATTGTCTCTTTCTTTCTTTTTCTTTTTTTGGTATAATAATAAAAGAAAAAGACGCAACTAATCTCACAAAATAATTGATCATTTTCCTATCTGCACTATTTATAGTTGATCATTTTCCTAGATTTTTTTTTTTTTGAAGCAATTTTTAAGTTGTTTTTTTCTTTCTTTCTTGATGGCCAACTGCGTGCGGATCTTCCTCTGTATTTCCTCCGTTTTTCCGTTCAAAAATCATGATGATCGGGGGTGGTGGGATCGAAGGATGCGTGCATAGTTATTCTTTTCATAATTTGCTGGGTTGCAATAATATCACTGACTACTCTCTACCCCAAAGTAGTTTAATTCGTTCCTACTCGATTTGGGAGCAAGGAACAGTGAGTTCGGATGTGGAACTCGCCAAACCTCCGCATTACACTCATATATACTTATTAGATACTTAGAATCATGTTGATCATATAAATTGTTACAAAGGAATTATTGATCGCCTCGGAAAACTAGCAAGTAGCTAGTACTCGCTTGGAAATCGCCCTTGCAGAGAGAATTTAACTATTCTAGTCTAACTGCATGTGTCTTGTAATAATGCATTGCGATGGTTGATTCTCTTTTCTTTAGATTTTATTAAAAGAGAAGGTGTAGAATAGTTACCAGTTTTTCTTTAGTCATTTTTTTGCTGGGATTGGGATGGTCGATTTTCTTTTCTTCAAAGTTACCAGATATAGATTACAAAAAGAAAAAGAAAAGCTTAAGCGAAGATAGCATCCCAACTGAAAGTGGAACTACAATCTACTCTATTTCCAAACACACAGCAGCCCAAGCAAAAACTAAAGACTTTACTTCAGTTCCCAAATCTGTGTCAACCTTAAAGGTGTAGTTCTCCTGATCAAAAGTCCGAGCATTATGCTCAATACCCAAGTTAAGGCAGCAAGGAATAAAGTAAGTTGAGATAATTAATTAGACTGGAAAACAACACCCAACCAATTATGCTTATCCTTCATGGGAACTTGTATGTCCAAAATAATGGAACGCAAGCTGGATCCACAGCTAAGTGGTTATTGGTGTAGTGAGAAGAATTTTCTACTGTGCATATTTAGGTCCAAAAACTTAATACAAATGAAAATTTAGTTT
>JAJJMB010012628.1:0-21031 GCA_023531105.1 Papaver atlanticum
GTCTAACACTTCTTCACATTATTGCAGCGGTCTCATATTTTCCAGATAATAACACCGTCTGAGTCCATTCTCAATCAACTACAAACAATGGAGGTTTGTACTTGGCCATACATGCCTAGCCTCCTGTGACAATTGTGGTGATATAATTTAGCTAATGTGTTTTGTTGTATCTGTTGATCTATGCAGGAGTTGAAACAACAGTGTGATGGAAAAAGGTAATTCCATCTCTTCTTTTTATCTTAAAATTTTATATTTACGTTTTCTTTCGTAATTTTCTGCAGCTTGGAAAGTTTGGCCTTTCAGAAATGTGTATCAAGGCCTATTAGCTACCTGGAGTGAGAAGGAAAGGTCGAGAAAGGGTGAAAACGTTTCATCTCAGCAGTTGCAAGCAGCCTCTAACGAATACGAACGAGATGCGATTTGTTTTGTGTCCTGTTTGAAATCCCTGAAAGAAGTGCAAACCCGGAATTTTCTAACACAGGCAGTTCAGCATCATGATGCGCAGGTTAATTATGTTCTAGCTAGCAAATCAATTTCAGATGCATAGATTCCATGCTCAACCGTAGGCATGTGCTGTTAATTAATATTTTTCCTGTTCCCTTTTTGCATATAAAAGTAGAACTAATATTTTCCTGTTTGGCATTAAGCAGATTAGTCTCTTTAGCAAGGGACTAAAGGCCCTCAAGGAAGTTGACTTGGAAGTGAAACCGGTGGCTAAGCATTGGCATACAGGTAACAACTCTAGTGTCCCTCAGGATTGCCAGAACGAAAGATGTGCAAGCTTGTGTGGAACTTGCAATAATTTACGGTGTACACAGCCCTTGGAACTCAAAAAGCCCGAGATGAATTTAAGAGCTGACAAAGGGAAAGAAAGCAATGTCGAAAGCGCTTCCAAGAAGTCATATCCACTTTTATCATCTCAAAAAATAATCGAGGTTCATGTCCTCCCCATCTCCCCAGCTGATAGAAATGTGCGGTTAGTTCAATCTGTTACGGCGAGGAGAAGTCAAGAGCTCTATGGCACAATTGAAAACTGGTTGACACCATCAAATGCAGCATCGTATCCATTACCAATGCCCCCTGAGACTAATGACCGCCCTCGGGGTCATTAAATACTTAAGTTATACCAAGGAGCTTTAGATGTGGCCATACTCTTGCAGACTTACAATAAAGTGAATTATATATGTAGAGTTAGTATTAGCTGATCATGCATGTTCGATACATATATACTACATCAGTAAACTAATGTAATTATTGAATAGCTAGCGCTCGATCTGGAATATTGGAATTTGACATTATATGATTAATATGGAACTTATATCTTAAAGAAACTGTTCTCTTGGTATTCGGTAATGGCTATTAGGTTTTTTTGCACGTGGTGTCTTTACATTTCTGTCCAGCATGAATTGCTAACTTGTTATACATGAGAGCTACGGCTATGCTTGGTGCGTGGTAATGATTCCAGAGGAAGAAGTTGTGGTGTTTTGATTTCTGAAGCGTGCCTCTCAAAATTTGGAACGTTTTTTTTCTCAATCCTCCAAAACTGAATTGTACAAAAACTAGGATATAGCTAAGTTTCGCATAGAGTAGGTTGTTACAGTTGTGGATGTATCAAATGGAATGTCCTCAGCTTCTGCAGTTTCTTGGTAATGACTCGAGCAGTTCATCTAAATAGTAACAAAAAAGTTGCCATGGGACAACCGTCGTGGCCATTATTTTCAACCGTTAAGACTTGGACACGTGTTAACCAGTAAAGCAACTGTACTACAATTTTACCCGCGAGGACATTTCATTTCTCTAAGTTTAGTCGTCTGACGGCGGATTCCTTCTTTCAGACCAAAAATTGTTATTGCATCCATGGCTTTCTGGAAGCAGAATTAAATCGGCATTCTCTCTGTTCAGATTTGAAAGCAATCGTCCGTTATCTCAGCTATGCACCAATTATAAACGGCCTTCGGATGTTTTTTTGTTTTACTTTTGAAAACAAGGCCCTCTGATATTGCTACGATCCTATGACTGACCATGGATGAGGTTTGCAAATTGCATCCATGGCTTTCATCTATGAACCCAAATTCAAAGAATGCAGTATCTTACCGACCGAAACTAAATTAATGGGTCCCATAATTTTTGTGTGTTTCTTTCGTATTAAATGAATTGTCCAAGTTCAAAAACCTTCACTTGCATAGACAACTTGGTTTTAGTGAATTTGACTTATAACTTCCATGGACAACGTGGTATCCTCGTTTGATAGCGGGCCATAAAATTAATTAGGGGCTTTGGCATTTTATTTGCACCCAAATTTTTTAGGGACCGATTGTGAAAATACTATTTTACCCTTTACTAAACCTAAACCTTAAAAATCAGTTAACCCCTAATTAGAAACCTTAATTAGGCCCCCAATTCATATACCCTAAACTAAAAGAGAAAATCAGTTTCTCTTTCTTCTATTCATCTTCTTCTCCTCCCCTTTCTCTTCTCCACCACCACCATTAACTAAAAGAGAAAAACACTTCAAATCCCTAATCTCGTAGATACGGTAAAAGCCAAGGTATACGAGAGAAGAACTCCCAAACCCAAAAAATCGAAACCCATGAAAGAAATGGCTCCAATTAGAAGGTATGTGAACTAAAACCCACCTTATATTCGATTTTTTGTTGTGTTTTAATTGTGAAATTGAGTTTGGTAACTGAAAATGAGCAGTTTCAGTGAAAGGGTCGTTACTATCGAAATGGAAACCCCTAACGACTTTTCATTTGCATGCGGATTCTATGAAAAATCGTTAGTGTATTAGGTTGAAGATGACGACCCTAATTCTGCTACTTCAACATTTTTTTCCCTAGAATAGAGTCATTACTGTATTAGGTTGAAGATGACGACTCTGTTTTGACGATCCTTTTTTATTGGTTCACGACTCTAGATGGAACTCGAACAGCCTTCTGTTTCAAAAAATGATAGTGTCGTCATCTTATGTCCCATAGAGTCGTCATTTAGCTATATGCCCTAGAGTCGTCAACCCAAATCGTAGGATCGTCATTGCCTTTTTGGTTTGTTACACGATAACGACCCTGTAAGAAAAAAAATCACCCTTTCTGTCCAAATATTTGGAAGGGTCGTCATCTGGAATTGGTAAAGTCGTCATTTTTTGTTATAAAGTCGTCATTATATATATTAGAGTCGTCACCTTATATTGAAGGGTCGTTTGATTTATAGATCATCCCACTGACGACCCTTTAGCTGATACCAAAAAATTGATATCTTATTGGTTTTTTCGTGTGTTTGGACTATAGTACCAAGAAGACCAAAGACACGGTTCCAATGATGATAACTCCTCTTTCCAAACCTCCCCGCCACGATAAATACTTAATTGTCGGTCCATTAAGCGGAAGAAAGCCGAGTGAGGTAGCATTTTCTATCAGCGAACCAAGAGACAAAGGTAATGAGTTGTCGGATTCGTCGGAATCATCCTCTCATGTTATTTTCGCTAATGGTAGCGATGATGAAGAAGATGAGATACAAGAAGATCCTCCCGTACGAGGTGAAGAAGAAGAAGAAGAGGAAGAAGAGAGTGATAATGATGATGAAGATAATGGTAGTGGTGATGATTCTGATGATGGTAATGGTGGTGATGAAGAGGAGGAAGGGGATGAAGGTAATAATGGTGGTGATAAGGAGGATGAAGAGGATGAAGGTAATGATGCTGGTGATAAGGAGGAGGAATATAATGAACAGCCGAAGCCGGCAAAGAGGGTACGGAAGGATGGAACGGATATTGCACCCAGCGCGAGACACGTTCCCGCTACTCATTTGCTGCTGGAACCTCTTCGCAGTGGTAAACCTAGAGGAGAACCTAGAGATGGTTGCGAAGTTCTATTTGGATATCCCGGATCGTGGGCTGATACCATCTATGAGACAATCGTAAGAATCCCAACTTTGCTTGTTTGATTAGTTGATATTAACTTTCTAATTTTTTTTTGAATATTTACATGTTTCTCTTTTGTAGGATCATAAGAATGCCGCACGTCTTTTCAGGCACCAATCTTCTTTTAAGAAAATGGAGATGTGGCCGCTAGAAGGTGAATGTGCAAGAGTTAGAGAGTATGTTGAAAACTCCGGTTTGTATAATGCCATTGTGAACTAGTGATTTCGTATGACAAGGTCGCAATATCTAGTTTCTGTGAAAGGTATTACGGTGAAGTCGACACATTCCAACTCCCTTTTGGCGAGATGGCAGTGACTCCTGATGATGCAGAACAGATATTAGGGCTGCAGGTCGAAGGTAAATCCACCAATGAAAAGTTCAATAAAAGGCTTAGTTGGGATGAAATTTATGCATTGACCAGGAACTTGTTTGGCTGGGATAAAGAGACGACTAATGGGATTTTCTTGCCGGGAACTAAATACCCGAAAAAAGAGTTCAAACTTGTAGAGATTAGGGAGATGTATGCTGACACATTAACCAAAGAAAAAGTTGGTGGTCTCTCTGATATGGAATGTCGTTTTGCGGTGGCTGGGTATTTGTTGTACGTCCTTGCGTCGGTTGTATTTCCCGACAGCCAAGGTAACATGGTCAGGGCCAACCTTCTTCATCTTTTGGATTCCTTGGAAGATGTTAACAAGTACTCTTGGTGGACTGCCATAGTAGCACATTTGAATGGTCAGCTTTCCAAGGCATCTCGCGAACGAACTTCTCAAATTAATGGGAATTCGGCTCTACTCCAGGTATTTGGATTGATGAAAGTTGTCTTCTTTGTGTACGTTTTTTTCCTTTAATCTTTTTATGTTTATTTGATTGTTTTAAATTTTTCAACTTTGCTTGTTATAAGTGTGGATTTATGATCATTTCTCGTCACTGTTCAAAGATAATGAAGACGTGAAACTCAACCCAAAATGGAGCAATGGTAGTCCAACAGGAACCTGATACTTGTTCACCGGTTCTCAGGATAAGGAATAAACTGATGCGTTGATAGAAATGCGCTAAAAATTGGACAACATCACGGCGAAAGAGGTAATCTTTAATCCATATAAGGATGGTAGAGTTGGCGCAATGGAAGATGTCGTGTATTACCATGGTCCTTTGTTTCACCCTTACGGTTTTTCAATATATAATCCAATGAGAATCATGCGTCAACTTGGGTTTATTCAAGATTCACCCGATGACGACTATGTACCTCCATTCAAGCACAAGTTGGACAAATGTGAGGCTGACGTGTCGGACATAAAGGTGGTTTACGAACCTGAACCTGATGTCAAGCATTGGTATGCTAGACACTCTATCCTAGTAGACGTCACATATTGGGTGCATGTTAATGAAGGTCACGAGGCAACAACAGATTACTCTACATGGTATGAAGGCTTCTCCCACGGTCGGGTGATACAGATAGATCAGAGTACGGGTAGGAGGAGCAACAGAGTATCCACCCCTGCTTCTCAAGCTGACACTAGAGATGATACTACCATTCTTAAACTAGTGGTGAGTATTTATTTTTGTAATTGTGTTATTCATCTACATACAACTATAAGTTAGTTAATGTGAATTGGTATTTGAATGCATATAGAGGGAACGAATGATGCTTTTTGTCAAGGCATTTTGTTGCTCGGCTGACAAAAGGGGAAGTGTTTGATCCTGAGAAG
Source organism: Papaver atlanticum (assembly GCA_023531105.1). Classification (NCBI taxonomy): domain Eukaryota; kingdom Viridiplantae; phylum Streptophyta; class Magnoliopsida; order Ranunculales; family Papaveraceae; genus Papaver; species Papaver atlanticum. Next base: position 5,632 of record JAJJMB010012628.1, read on the forward strand.
CAACGTCGGTACGCTGATTACTGCACGCACGTTGAAAATCCCAATGTTAAGAAGATGTTTGCTGAGCTGTCTAAGGAAGGTAAGAGGACCCGGAAAACACGTAGCCAGCTAACACAAGAACGTGTTGGGCAATGTATCCAACATCATGATGAACAAGGTACTAGAGAAGATGGTGGTTCCCCAAGGGGCAGTGCAACTCAGGGTCCTCCTAAGAGAAGCCTGAAATTTTCCTGGTCAGGGAGGTAAAGAGGAGGTCGAGGTCGAGATGGTGGTCTTGAGTGAGGAGATGTTACTGTCGACCTGAACTTATGTTTCATTTTACTGTTGACTTGAACTTATGTTTCTTAACTTTTCTTAGATGCAGCTTATGTGTTTGGTTTGGATGGTTTGTTGAAAGAACTTATGTGTTTGGTTTGGATGGTTTGTTGAAACTACTTTGTTTTCATAAGATTTTAGAACGATGTTTACAAGTATCTTTGTTAGAATGATTTAGGACTCTAAAGCAGACAAGATTATATACTGTGGCAGAGTAAGGGTCGTCAACTTTAAATCTAGCAGAATAACGACCCTAACTCTGATAAGTTGGATTTTCCATCTCAGCCAAAGAGTCGTTCACCCTATTTTTATCAAGCTGGCGACTCTAAACCTAACAATTTAATTTTTTTTCACACCTAGAGTCGTCAGCTTGATATTTAGATCCAAATTATGACTCTTTCGTAGCAAAACTTCCAGGAGATTGCTTAAAAAAATTAGTGAAGGGGTCGTCAACGTAATATTTATACGTGAACGACTATAGCTTTCACAAAAGGATCGTCAATGCATAGACATAAGAGACTAACAACTCTTTGTAGAAACTTTGAACTAAGAGGAGAAAGGCCAAGGATTTTAATAAGAAGATAACATTACATAAATCTCGCATTACAGAAAAGCTAGTAAGGGTAATCAAGAATCTGACGCATCAAATGTTCGTCAATGAACCTTCTTGCTTGTCGATACAACGTTGTATATTCTTTGTGGTGAATGAACTTAGTTTCCCAATTACGTATTGTCCATAACCCATTGAAACGTTCCAGCTGAAATTAAACGAGGAATGTTATACGTTAGTAACTTTGAACCATGAGAAAAGTATAAATATTATCGGATTACTCACTTTTTCCCTAAGAGGAGCTCGTGGATGATGGTCGTACACCATATTTCTAACTTTTACGTATTCTCGCATTACACTTTTAATGTAGTTGAATCTAAATGCCAAGTCTGTCCATTTGCGGTTATTAGGATTCACGGTACACCCGTAGAAGAACTCCTTAACTCTCTTCCAAAACATTGAATAGATTTCAATTGGACGTTCACAAAACATATTAGCAAACAATTTAACGAGACACAAATCTTCATACGGTTCCCATTCCGCCATTGCCATTGAAAGATTACGTAGTTTGGTAGAAAAAGAATGGTTTTGGGCAATTTTCTCAAGAGGAGGGGGTGGTATTATATAGAAGAAAATCCTAACGGTCTTATTTTTTGAAATTCAAAACATGGGTCGTTAGGGTTGTAAATAACCAATATGATGACTCAAGAGAAGATTATTGGAAAATAAGGTAGGGTCGTCAGTTAACTACCTATATAGATATAACGACCCTTATTGAAAATAAATAGAAACTCCGTTGAATTGAAACTTGGAAATAGTAGCATAGTAATTAGAAGATGGAAAAAACAATGGGTGGTCTTATTACAGGTTATCTAACTAAATTCGTTTGAACACATTACATGTTATTCCTTTTTATGGTGCGAGATTCAACTAGCATTGCGGCTTCGATGTGATAAAACGGCTCTCCTCTCCATTTGGTATATGCATCTTGGGCCGCACTCCTATCCCATTTGTTCCTAGCAATAAAGTCGTTGTACTTGGTGCATAATTTCATAACATGAATCGTCCTATAACGAATGTGGGATGGTTCATAATAATAGCGTAGTTTCTTGTGGTAATTAACGAAAGGACTCCAACCAACTTGACTCCAAAATATACACTCATGTTGATGTTCTTCGGGAAGATCTTTGACGATGTAATAATTTTTAACCCATTCGGTCTCTTCCTCGACTTGCTTGAATACTTCCCGGAGATGGGATTGTTCTTCGCCTCGTTTTTTGGCCTCGCGCATCTCTTCTTCTTCCTTCGTAAGATATGACGATGGAGTGAATGGTTTTTTAGTAGGTCGCATGCTTCTTTTGCGTATCTTTTCTTCTATTGCCAATATTGATTCGGTTGGTCGCTTGCATCTTCTAAGTATGTTTTCAATTAAATTGCTAGTTGATGACGGAGTTGCCATTGAAAAAAATATTTTGTGAGGTTGTTTTCAATTGAATTTGCTAGTCGATGGCTTCCTCTATTTTTTTTTGGGAAAAAGAGTACACAAAAAGAGTCGTTGAGGGCATTTTTAAGAGAGTCGTCATTCTATAAATAATAAACCAAACGACCCTTTTGACTCTGAAATGGCACGTACTGGTCTTTATGGTATAGAGGGACTCAATGACGACTTTAGATGGCAAAAACATATAGGAGAACACCAAAATTGTAACCATAAGAGTCGTTATGGTATATGGTTATCGTGGATAACGACTCTATAAGATAAATCAAATCGACCCTTAGGGTCGTTGGTGTTCAATCCATATAGGATAACGACTCTAACTTATAAAAAAACGATCAAAAGAAACAAGAGTGAAAAACATTTATGCCGCAAGATAAAACGCATTGTATTCCTTAAGCATTCTTAAAAATACAAATATCTGGGTTCAAGATACAACCATTGTCAAAAAGTATGCTTATTTAAAATGCAATATGCAAAGCTCAAAATAAACATCTTCTCTCACGATTTATTGCCCATGTCTAAGTAAATCGGGGTTGGGTCCATAGCATTCCAAATGTTCATTCCATACTCATACTGGTTTGCCCTCTCCTTGGTGTACTCTTCCCAATCACCATAGACCCATGGTAGAGGACATTCTTCGGAAATCTTCAAGCCTATGCAATGGTTATTGTTGACATGTGCCATTACAATTCTTCTTTTCTTTATCGCCGCCTCGCACCTAGTTATCGAGGGTACGTACATACAAGAGCCTCCGGGGAAGCCTTTGTTGAATACAATAACAACACAAGTGAATGTGTCCGCTAAAAGTTGACCACCAAAAGGCATTTGCATCCAAAACTTATAACCGGCCTTTTTCGACCCCTTCCTCCATTTCAAGTTAGAAACCAACTCCCTAAACTTCAATTCCTTCTCTTTTGGATCTCCTTCCATGATCATTGTCAAATAGAGTTGCTTGTCCTCAACGAGTTTTTCAGCCGTTTTTTTTCTTGCATATTCGATTTGGGTGTGCTTAAGTTCGTCGGCCTCGTCGAAATCCCCAAATTGTTCCATCGCAACATGGTAACCACAATTTCCATCGCCGTCAACGTCGTCAGTGGATATAAGGTGATCCAAGATGACGTAAGGAAGTTGATTGGTATACTCTTTATACAAAGTGTAAGCAACACGATGTGGTCTTCCTTGGGAATCTCTAGGGGTGCGCGTATTACCCTTTATTCCTCTTATCGTCACCATTCTGCTCGTTTGGCTTTGCTGGGTACCGACCACATGCTCTACAACATCCATGTCTGCCTTCTGTTTCACTTCTCTATCACTTTGGGTGAATTCTTGCTTTTTTGGCCAACCCCTTGCCTTGGGAAGGAAAGAGTTCTCATACTCCGTATATTTCACCTGGACATACTCATGACGTGATGGGTCACTAGTGAAGCTCTTGTTCGCATTCACAGTTTCTCTAAACGACTTTTTAGTTGTTAGTTTCCCCGGTGGTTTTTGTTTGATTGGCTCTTTTTCTACTCCCAAGCTCTTACGGGCAGCCATCCACAAATTAGAAACCAATATTAGTCTTCCTGCACAATTCATTTTTCGATATTTATCATTGATGTACTTTCCAATCTCCAAGTCTCCAAATTGTTCATCAACGGCTCTTGTGGGATTCGGGATGAATGAAAGTTGCTTCCAAAATGGATCGATATCTTCAAGAGGAATGATCACCTTGTACCCACCAAGCTTATGTTTACACGGGAGGCCAAGCCACGTCTCGGTTGTACAATTACATTTAATCACTTTTCCATTGGAAGCTTTCGCTCGAAATTTGCTAAGTTCAGTCATCATATGCTTTATTTCCCACCATGATACTTGGTGTGAAACCCCTCGTAGCAATTCTTTGTCTTCTATGTATCGCATCATAAAACGGTCTTTACTATACTCCATCTGAGTCACTATCTTGCTTAGATCATCCTCGGCGTGCTCGTGAATAGCTTCCTGTACCGTAACTACCCCACCCTTGTTCTCTTCAAGAATTTTTTTTCAAACGTACGTGAGACTGCTCTGCAATACTCGTGGACTCATTTTTGAAGTGCTTGTACTTATTGGTCCATGCTTAAACAAAATCCTCCTTCCAAGGATTTAACCATGTATCTAGGCAATAGTCGACCACCTTCTTATGATCCGTACTCCAATCATCAATAAACTTCTGTAAATTAGCATAGTACTTTACTTCGGTCTTCGAATGAGCCAAATGGTCCCAATCTTTGCAGAAATCCTTCCATAGATCCCCCTCTTCATCATATTTTTCCTTTTCTCTTCCGCTCTTCTTTTTTTTGAAAGTTGACTTAGACGCTCGTCTTCCTCCTTGGAACGTTGATTACCCTTCACATGTTTGATCTTTTGGATATGATTCTTACAATTAGAAATAAGATTAGTTTGGATGTGCCACGTACAAAGGAAATGTTGTGCAAGTGGAAAAAAATTGACGAACGGCACTCATAACTACAAAATCCATATCCGTAAAAATAACATGCGGTGTCTCTTCGCCACGATAAATCTACCTCACTTGTTCCAACGCCCAAACATAGTCATTTATTTCTTCTTTTTCCATAAAGCACCATGCCACGGTGAATGATTGCTTATCTGAAGTATAACTAACCACGTTCAACATCGGCATGTTATACTTGTTGGTCTTATAGGATCAATCTATAATCAAGACCTGGTAAAAATACTGAGTCAAATCCACCATCCTGGGATGGGCAAGAAAAATATGAGTCACTTTGTTGCCCGGACCCACCCTTGTTTACATGGCGTAGTTAAGTTTTTATGCCAACCACTATGATTGTTGCATAATTAATCTACCATCCCATTCGTTTCTCTTGATCTTTGCTTTGGCAGCGTAGATTGTGGAAATAGTAGACAAGTTTGTCTTATCTTCCGCCCTTATTGCATTTAGGATCTTAAGGGGCCTACATCCCTTCATCTACCGTACCTTTTCCATTTGATGTGGTTTCAATCGGGCATATGCTGGGTGTCCTAAAAGACTTTTAGGTGGAGGATGGTTGTGACGACCATCCGGAATACTATACAAACTCCATAGATGAGTTTCATGATGCCTTTTGAAAACAATCCTGTACGGGCATTGTATCTTCTTCGATGAAGTTTTGTAGACCCTCGTCGTCTTCTTCTCATACTTGTAATTCTTCCCTTTGTGACTTTCTTCCTTATCCCCCGCACTCTCGCATACTATCTCCATTTGCTTAAAATATACGTGTTTGCTTTGAACAACTACGCACATCTTCTCTTTTTCCTTGGAAATAATCCATTCCTTGACCTTAGCCTTAGTTTTCCACGTCTACATTGAACAAATAACACGTTCATGAGAACACTAATTAAACAAATTTCAAAAAGATATACATCGATTCAAACAATAAAAACGTACCAAATCGGCCATATAATGTTGGGAGGTATCCGGACCGATAGTGGAGACGGGTTCAGGTTGAGAGCTCATCTGTACAACCAACTACAGAAAAATTAAAAAAAAATCATTAAAGAATCATCAATTTATAAGATGTTAACATGACGACTCTATTGTTTATTTTAATTTGCCATATAAAGGGTTGTCATATTTACATTTGCAGAATGACGACCCTCAAAGTCGTCACCTTATTTTACAGGTTAACGACTTATTTGCCTGAAACTCTGATCTTCGTCCCAAGGATAGAGTCGTCATGATATGTTTTAGCATAATAACGACCCTTTTTCGTAAACCGACGATCCATCTTAAACCCTGGCGACTCTATATTGACAAATATACACCATTCTGTTCAGTTTTCACCTTGAGTCGTTACTGTATATATATCTAACATGACGACTCTAAACGAAGTTATTGCAAATTTTGAAAATCAACGGTAAGTTTGAAATATACAAGTGACGACTCTATAGATTGTTTGAAATTGTTGGTATGAGTCGTCACTTTTGGAGAAAGACATATTAACGACTCTAAATGTTATTTAACACAGAGACTTTCTGATAGTAGAGTCGTCAGCCAATTACCATAACAAATGACGACTTTATGGATCTGCAAGCATCGTCACTTTGTTAATTTGACCGGTAACGACCCACTTAGCAGTTAATGTGAATTTTGGATTCACCAAATATGGTTGAGTCGACAAACGGAATTTTTTTTCAAAAACTTGGCAGTTGGGTCGTTAAATTCTATAAATAGAGACCCATATCTCACATCTTCCTCACCCAAACCATAATTCTCAACCTTCTCTTCCCCTTCTCATTTATTTATCATTCAAGAGGAAAAAGAAGAGGAAACACCATGACTACTCCCTACACTTCCGAAGAGAATTGCGCCATTGCGAGAGCTTGGTTGAAATTCAAAAATTACTTTGAATATCTAGGAAAAGACATTGATCAAACATCGGATTCTTGGTGGAACCGTGTATTCATCGTTTTTGTGGTGTTAGACGGAAATTGTAACTCAAGGTGTTTGAAACTCGTCAAGGAACGGTTCGAGGAGATATTCTTCGAATGTGAAGCTTTCAAAAGAGAAATGAAGGCCGTAAGGGAAGCCTTACCCAATATGTTGGGTGCTATAAGAGTAAGTATTTAAACAAGAGGTAAAACTTATCGAAAGCTTTGAACAGTACTAACTAAGTATATTATTTTTGTTTTGCGTTTTCAGTTGGGGAAGGCGTATACCTGATACGAGGTGCTTCGTGGAAAACAGTTTGAGTTCGACGATTGCTACCTCATCTTGGAAGGCACTACTTATAATTACAACGTTTACGGTTAAGTGTATAAGTGCACCGTTATTATCTATTGTATTTCATTTCCTTCAATGTATCGCTATAAAAGATGTATGCCTTTTACGATTCAATGAAATGACTCTATGAAATCAAAAATCTTAAAAATTAACACTATGGGTCGTTAAGGTATATAAATATCGAAAGTGACGACTCTAACTAAAATTATTAATGGTTGGTTAGGGTCGTCAATATATATGAATATCCCTATGACGACTCAAAAACCAAAAAACTTGCGTTTTTTATAGAGAGTTTGGATTCGAGAGTCGTCCGGGTATTAACATAAACAACTAACGACTCTAGGTGAACTAGCAACAAGAGTCGTCATTGTTTAACACACCACCTAGACGATTTTTCATCACCTGCAAAAGTTGCAGGTTAGAGTCGTCGCCGTGAGTGTCAACAGACTTGACGATTCTTTAGGGTCGTTAGTGTATACAACACCCGACTATAACGACCCTCACTCTAAGTAGTTCCATAGTGACCATGAATCGACCACTTGGAGCACCATTCAGACAATTTGAAGAGTATAGGAAGTTTACCTGATTGTTTTGAGCTCCGGGTTCTTCATTTCGAGGATTGGTTCCTTCATTTTGAGCAATATGTTCTTCATTTGCACCATTATTCATGGCTTCCGCTATTAACATCTCTTCATCAAACATCCAATCCATAGGATTAGTTGAGACAATCTTACCATCAACACAATCATGGTTGTTATTTGAACCTTCACCAACCTCATTCCCTCCACTTGAATCACTCATTTCTAAAAACCCTAGTTTTTCCTCTCAAAACTCCTCTTCTTCTTCTCAACACACAAAAGAAAATCTAAAATAAAATCTCCCCAAATTTTTATCCCAAAATCAGATTTTAATCTAAACACACTTACCACACTAATTAACTTAATTAATTCTTAATACTAATCATTCAGGGGCATTTTATCCATTTAGAATTTTTTTGATAAGGGATGACCCAAATTAGGGTGGGGTGACCTTTTTTGTCCTCTAGTGGGAGGCCCCAAATTAGTATTCATGGCCCCCAATCAAACGAGGCTTGGTTTACCTTAATACTTAAAAACAAGATTCTTTTAATTTGCCCCCATGTGAATTAGTGATTTCACTTTATCTAACTTTCATAGGCAACTTCCTTTTTGTTCCAATTTACTTAATTTGAAAGTAAACAAAAAATCACTTTGAAAACAAGGCCTTCTGATATTGCTAGTTGCTACGATCCTATGACTAACCATAGATGAGATTTGCATCCATGGCTTTCATCTATGAACCAAAATTCAAAAAATGCAGTATCAAATTCATAAAATTCATACCGACCAAAAATAAATTAATGGGTCCCATAGTTTTTGTGTCTTTCTTTCGTATTAAATGAACTGCCCAAGTTCAAAAACCTTCACTTTCATAGACAATTTTGTTTCAGTGAATTGTCTTAATATAACGCTGAATATGAGCTAAAATTTATACCTTAATGTTACAGGGCCTACGACCCATGGATGTGCGGTCCAACTAGATTTCTAGGGTTGTATATAAAGGAAACTATGTAATGCTTTTACTCTGATCCTCTAATAAGATTATTCTTCTCCTTCCTCTTATCTTTCCTTGTTTCATCCAAATATGCTCCTCAATCACGTTATCAAGCACGAGCTCTAACCCTGCCGCAAAAACGTGAATTTTTTTCATTATCATCAAATCAGTGAATACATTTGTTTCTCGACGAAATTTGATAAAGTTAGGAGCTTGGACCATCTCCGTAAATCGTCATCTCTATTGGGTTCTTCATTTTAATCAAATTATATGATCGCAGGACTCGCAACAGATGGTATTGGAATTAGTCGTTTGGTCCTTGAACGATGGTACAGGAATTAGTCATATATTAATGTCTTTTATTAAGGTCATTTACGGTTAGACCCAACCCGACTCAGAAATGACATTTTTGTCTCAGAAGTATTTGAGTATTGTTATTGTCTATCTAGAGTGGAAACCATTTCCTTGTGGAAAATAAGTATATCTTATATAAAATCTTCTGCAAATGAAAATGTACTGTCTAAAAGGTGAAGACATACGCTCCTATGTTTCCTAAGGAAACATATGTCCTCAATTTTAAGTGGTTAACATGCAAAGTGAGATTCTCTTGACCCGTTGAGATGAAGAAGTTTCGCAAATCAAGCTAATTGTAGAGAAAAAATAAATAAATTGAGAGAACCCCGAAGTAATGAGGGCTAGGCGTACTGACTTATTGAAGCATGTGAAAAGGGACATACATATCATGAGACAAATATGTACTTTTGTCTCTGATAGTGCTAACACCAATCAACCGAATATGGGATCAGCTAAAATGTAATTCTAGCATAAATGAGAGAGTTGGAAATGAACCTGGTCATAGGTGTAGATATATATAATGTAATGTGTGTATCATAGTAGCAACCAATTGTCACATCAACTTTAATGGCAATAAGAACTTTGCCTAGCTAATTGACTATCTTATTCAGTTGAACTAGATCTAATGTCGGTACTTATGGAATGAAAACACGAGACATAATTCTCTAAAGAACTTGAGATATATTGGGTGAAACGTAATATATATTCACTCTAAAGTACTTAAGTTGAACCCCATTTTTGTTACGTAATAAGGCCACACCACTTATTAAAACTCTCAAGACCCAAATGTCTAACTGATAGTTGTTTTTCTTCCACTAATTTAAGGAATATACACTAGTTGTTGAACTAATTCTTTATAATGTAACTACGATGATTGGGTCATCGAGCGAAGTACTGCTCAATTTTATTTTTTCAAGATAGAACAAAGACGTCACAAAATCTCTACATGTACCAAGAGATAATCACACCTTGTTAAATTCCACAGAAACCCATGCAAGTGGATATCATGTGGAAACTCACAATGATGAGAATGTAATTGAATGCATCTTTTATAGTCTCTAATGTATTTGGAAGGAAATATACTTTTAGGGAAACTAATGAGTCAATCTAGTGAAATGTAAATCACTATAGTATTTGGATTATTGACTTCGATGATGAAATGTTCGGAATTGACTCATACAGACTTTGGGCATAACCATAAAGCCACTTTGGTTGTGACATGATGATCGTTTTGAAAGGACTCATACGAATATAAATTTATTTGAGTGAACAAAAATGGGAAAAAGATTGACAGAATGCGAAGTAACGGCATATCTCTCAATAAGTGTTTTCTAAAGTATCAGATACACAACCCCCTCCTCCCTCCCATTATGCTTTTAAGTAAGAGAGCATATCACTCATTTTACAAAGTCTTCAGTAAAACAGGATCGAGACCATCCTAAGATGCAAATGGTAAACAATCCATATTACAAAGATAACAAAGTGAAATTTAGAAAAATATTCATGCAGAATGCGGACCATTAAAGTGACTTATGGCTCTGGTGAATGTTTTGACATTTTGGACTAGTTATAGTTCCCAAGAAATTTGCGTTTAAAAACTCCTAGCACATATCACACAATACAAAGTGCAAAGGCTCACCACCCTTATTAATGCTATAGAATTTACATCAAAAGGACTTGATGAATATTGCATGTTTAATAGGATCAATATAGAGCATCTTATACCCAATGGTCTCGCAGAGGCTACCATCAAAGGTTACATATGGTGCCTAAGGAATAGGTTATGCATACCAACCTATCTTTTATTGCTTTGGGGATATGCAATATTACACGCATCTTACTTAATTCGTTTTTAGAACCCAATATTAGTCAATCTTTTCTGCGTACCAGTTGGTAACTGGATTTAAGCCTGACATTCGTGTTCTTACGCATTTTTGGTTTCACTATATGTGCCATTACGACTCTACGTCGTACTATGATGGGTCTTCAAAACTGTTAAGTAGTTATGTTGGAAATAAGTTCCCAACAATTATCTGCATTTTAAAACTTTTGGCAGGAGATCTCTTACCGCTAGATTTGCGGGTTATCACTTTAATGAGACAGTCTTCCCGTCGTTAGGGGGAGATAAGAAAAAGTATTTACTAAGGGAACGACTGGAATTATCGTGGTGTGTTCCCACTATGTCTCATATTGATTCTTTTACTCACAAATGTAAATGTGAAGTGATAAAGAATATTCGATTTTCAGAATGTACACTGATGTTGCTAAAGTGATAAGATCACACATACCAACTGCAAACCTACCTTCAAAGTTACAAATCCTCAATACGGGATATACACCATAGACTAAGGTGTTACAACTATATTCAGTGGAAGTGTGGTTGAGGCCATGGCTCCATAAAGGAAGATGGAGAAGCCACTAGGTTCGATCAGTGCTCACCTAGAAAGGAAATAGGTGAGTTAGGAACAACCTAATTATATCATCTGAAATCATCTCATAAAATTGTCTCTGAATATGTCCATGAATCAAACGGGAGGACGCTCCAAGGTTTTAAATGATTCTAGAGAACAATGAAATCCTAACAGATTATGAGAATGCACATGAGTCAATGGAAGGATCATGCGTGCACAGTGATGATATAATCCATAAATAGTTTCTCCAGAAGTAGAGCATAATGAGATCGAACCATGCTTTATTTTGATCAATTTCAAATAAATAGCATATTTGGCCTACGCAATCCAGGTAGAGCTTAGATCTTTGACAAATATACGGGTATTTGGTGTGGTAGTGCTAACCAACCTAGTGTAAAGCCTGTGGGACATATGTGGTTATTTGTCACAAAGTGTAGTGAGAAGAATGAGGTCTTAAAGTATAAAGAATCACCTTGTGGCGCGAGGTTTCTCACAAACCCCTGGATCGCTTACTCTTTTGAACATCATAATGTTCAGTTAATTAGTTTGCTTAGTAGTTTCAAAAGAACTTGAAACATAGTAGATGTGGAGATTTAGACTCAAAGATATTTGCAAAAGTGCATGATGGCCTTTTGCTTCCCAAGTCGAATGACTCTAAACCACGGAGTGTGTTTGAAGTTACACTGGAACACTCACTTATTGATTTAAGCAATCAGGCGGATGTGGTATACCCGTCTAAGTGACTATTTTGTTGGGAAGGGATAAACAAGTAAAGTTTCGTGCCATGCGTATTAGATAAGTTCCTGATTCATAATTATAGATATCTATGTCGACGGTATGGACATGATAAGTACTCTTAATGGAATAAGAGATCTTACAAGCTATTTAAAATCTGAATTTGAGATGAAAATCCTGGGAAATCTCGATCTTATCTATGTTCTAAACTAGAAGACCGAGCTTGTGGTATATTATTCCACCAGTTTGCATATGTCCATTGTCAGGAAATTTAACAAAGACGTGTATGCTGCTAGCATTCCCATGATTAGTCGAGTTTAAAATGTACATAAATGACCAATTCGTCTAAGGGAAGATGACGATGTTGGGTCGGGAGATGAACTTTCCTTATCTAAATATAATAGACGCATTATTGTACTTAGCATAATGTACTCGACCAAATGTTATATCCTCAATGAACTTGTTAGCTAGATATAGCTCAGCGCCAACGCAACGTCATTGGAATGGTTTAGTGAATGTAATCATGTGCTTAAAATTAACCATTGACATAAATTTGTTTTATCCATGCAAAGGCATAAAAAGGAATGTGAACGAAAGTGCAATCCAAAGGTTGTTGATTATAAAGGAACAATAATCTCTTCTCCAACGAAAGTAATCAGGGGGAGATACGGTAGACTATTTTCTAGGTCATTCCGATATTCAGTTTCGAAAAGTACATGACTAAAGGAACAGTCTGGAACAACTCTAAAAGTAATCAGGGGGAGATGCCGACATCAGGGGGAGGATCCAAGGATATGATGTCGACATAATTTACTTCGAAATTGAAGCTGTGTTGTACTCTTTTTCCCTTCGATCGAGAATAGTTTTTCCCAATGAGTTTTGTTACTCGATAAGATTTTTAGCGAGACAATACTAAAAGCATCAAGTATGTTGAACGTTGAAGAGATAAATATCGCGTTGATATTATTGAAAATATCTGAATCAAAGAAATAAAACACGATAGTCCGTTAAGCAACGTAACTTCCAGAATCAACAACATGTTTCTATAAACATCCAAGTCACCAAAGTAAAGTGTGATAAACTCCTTTTGACTTCATTAGACTAATGAAAATTATCTGACATCAGGGGGAGCATCTAATGGTGTGTTTAACTCTTTTCCTTCACCGAGGTTACTTTTTCCCACAGGGTTTTATTGCTCGGCAAGTTTTTTAATGAGACAACAACAAACACCGGGAAGTAATTTCCCAACTAAGGCTATTGTCTGTCCCACAAGGATTTTCTGCCTTAGGAGTTGTGAAGCAACTAGTCAACTTCAACGGAACAAAGTGATCATCTGCAATAGATCACCTTTACTTGCATCTGTCACATTGTACTCTTTTCCCTTCGTCAAGGTTTTATCCCACTGGGTTTTCGTTGTCAAGGTTTTAATGAGGCAACATATTCGATTCCAACTATGTTCTAAGTTTGCTTAATATTGTACTCTTTTTCTTTAGTTCAGGTTTTGCCCCTATGGTTAGCCTAACGAAGTTTTAAGGAAACAATTAACTTAGACTCGGCAATCTTTATAGACCTTATTACATGTGATGAACTATATGTAAAATACGAGACAACATGTGAAGTACTACATGTGAAGAGTTGTACCAAGGTTTTGTCCCACAGGGTTTTTCCTTGTCCAAGTTTTAATGAGGTAATTGATTTCGGCACAAGTCATCAAGGAGAACGATATTTGAAGAACTATATGTGAAGCACTATGTATAAAGTTTTGTTATTTAACCGCACAAGGGGGGGGTGTTACAGGGCCTACGAACCATGGATGTGCAGTCCAACTAGATTCCTAGGGTTGTATATAAAGGAAACTATGTAATACTTTTACTCTAATCCTCTAATAAGATTATTCTTCTCCTTCCTCTTATCTTTCCTTGTTTCATCCAAATATTCTCCTCAATCACTTAATACTTAATAACAGGATTTTTTTAGTTTGCCCCTGTATGATTTAGTGATTTCACTTTATCTAACTTTGGTAGGCAACTTCTTTTTTGTTCAAATTTACTTTATATGAAAGCAAATAAAACGCCACTTTGACTAAATATAATGTTAAAAGTGAACTAAAAGTTACTTCCACGAAGGTACCCTACACATGAGGAAAGGTTCCATATGTCTAAATATAATATGAAGGACCACCCCCACTTATTTCTTGTCGATTAGTTTTGAGTTGGATGCTAGACATGCTTCGATCAAACCTTGACCGTAATTCTTTCACATACAACTAATGCTTGGCTATAAGCCTTTGCTTGCTATAGTATACATTTCTCTCAAAAGTTCCTTCTGCACACAACTAGTTGACTATACTTTGACTATAATTCCTTCATATAATCAATATTTGACTGTGAGTCTTTGCTTGTTGTACATCTCTTTCAAAATATTCCTCCACATAACCCATACAGTGTTTTCTTTTCTTTGGAATATGGTAACCGCGTCTACAAGTGCCTTGAACTAATCCGTGAAACTGTTTTCAGCGTGTTTCAAAATTATATAAAGAAGAAAAGTTTAAGGTTTGAGTCAAAAGATTTAGAAATCAAAGCAACAAATTATTCTTTTTAGTTTCTATGTTTTTTTGGTAATGGAGTCTTCATGGGAGAAACTAAAGGGAATTGCACTTTCTGAATACAAAAATAACAAGCAAGATGATAAAAGACTTTGTTTATTTCGTCCTTGTCCCAAGATATTAGATGATTTTACTCAAGCTTGCAAGGTACGCGTACCCATCTTCAATTTGATCCATCACTATTAATTTCAAAGTCTACTGAAATATCAACTCATGAATCATTTTGGTTCAAAATTTGCTGCAGGACATGCACGACATGAGAAAATGCAACGATAACATACTTTATGCTGCTGCTGCTGCAGCAGCCAACAATGCATCTGGTAATTTTTTATCTTTTTTTTTTAAGCAGGTAATTTCTTGATAAACGAGTGAATATATTTTTATTTATTTTTTTCGATTTTGTTACTGGTCTCGCCACATGCCCTTACTTCCAAATTCTTCAGAATTCTCAAAATCTTTGCGGGAAATGGGTACTTGTCTACTTGAGCAAAGTGAGCTGAATGGCGATGAGCAAAGTGGTAATAACGAACTGTTTGTTTTTCAATGTTACTGCTGGTTATGAACTTATGATGTTTTGTATTTGTGTTCAAGTTTTTTC
>JAJJMB010012631.1:0-26093 GCA_023531105.1 Papaver atlanticum
CCTATACTTGGTGAAAGGCTATGATGAGTCCTGAACGGCAGAGAAGTTTGTTTAGGAGGATTTAGTTGTAATTTTACATAATGTAAAAAATGGAGCATGGTTCCCAACACAAGAGAGGCGTTGGCCTGGTGGTTCAGTCACTTCAGTGTCTAACATTTGTTATAGGTAGGCAGTGGAAGTGATATCGATTCTCACCAAGTCGCCACCTTTATCATTATTTATTTTCTCTTTTGAATATCTCACATGGCCACCTGTTGGGTATAGGACCAGTTTGGCCAGGTGTTAGTTAATTAGTTCTTTTACGAAACAAATAAAAGTGTCAGGTTCACGTGAAAAAACAATATTATGGTGTCGGTGAACTCATATAAAATCAAAAAAAAAATCCCTCAAACGAGGAACTTTCCCGCCTTATTTCAAACGTAGTAAGAAAAATGGTGGGAACGCCTAATATAAAGCTCCTTGGGGTGGAACACATTTGTGATCGTGGGATAGAGGGGTATTCTTGTCATTTTATAGTTTTTGAAATGATCGTGAGATGAGAGATTCTTATATTTCTAGTCATTTTTCCAATTTCCAAAATATTTAATATACTTATTTCGGATAAGGGTAGTATGGTCATTTTCATAATATCTAAATATTTAGTATATACGATAAGGGTAATCTGTCATTTTCGTAGTCTCCGGAATATTTACTGCACTAATTTCCATTAAGGGTAAATTGGTCATTTTTACTGTCTCAAAAATATTTATTGCATTTTTTTCAAGTAAGGGTAATACGGTTATTTTCACTACTCGGTGTTCGAAATTATCATTTTAGCTAGAATTTCGATCCAGGGTCAAAATGGTCATTTAATAAAAATTCAAACCAGTGGCAAAACTGACATTTCACTATCCTTCGGCCAGGGGTAAAATAGTCATTTTAATAGTCACTGGAATATTTACGACACATATTACCAGTAAGGGTAGTCTGGTCATTTTCATAGCCTCTGTAATATTTGCTACAGTTATTCCAGTAAGGGTAATCTGATCATTTTCAAATTTTCCTGAATATTTAATACACTTATTCCGATAAGGGTAGTCTGGTCATTTATACTGTCTAACTCTAGTAATCTTTGAACCTGGGATGTTCAAATCTGATAAATTTCATCTTCAGTTCACCCGAATGAGAAAATCATGTCCAACTCTAGAAATCTTTGAACCAGGGATGTTCAAATCTGATAAATTTCGTCTTCATTTCACCCGAATGAGAAAACTCAGGTCGAACTCTAGTAATCTTTGAACCAGGGATGTTCAAATCTGATAAATTTCATCTTCATTTCACCCGAATGAGAAACTCAGGTCGAACTCTGGTAATCTTTGAACCAGGGATGTTCAAATCTGATAAATTTCATCTTCAGTCCATCCATATGAGAAACTCAGGTCGAACTCTAGTAATCTTTGAACCTGTGATGTTCAAATCTGATAAATTTCGTCTTTAGTTCATCGGAATGCGAAACTCAGGTCCAACTTTAGTAATCTTTGACCCTGGGATGTTCAAATCTTATAAATTTCATCTTCATTTCACCCGAATGAGAAACTCAGGTCGAACTCTAGTAATCTTTTAACCTGGGATGTTCAAATCTGATAAATTTCGTCTTCAGTTCATCTGAATGCGAAACTCAGGTCCAACTCTATTAATCTTTGAACCTGGGATGTTCAAATCTGATGAATTTCGTCTTCATTTCACCCGAATGAGAAACTCAGGTCCAAATCTAGTAATCTTTGAACCTGGGATGTTCAAATCTGATAAATTTCGTATTCAGTTCACCCGAATGAGAAACTCAGGTCCAACTCTAGTAATCTTTGAACCTGCGATGTTCAAATCTAATAAATTTCGTCTTCAGTTCATCCGGGTAATCTTTGAACTTTGGATGTTCAAATCTGATAAATTTCGTCTTCAGTTCATCTGAATGCGAAAACTCAGGTCTAACTTTAGTAATCTTTGAACCTGGGATGTTCAAATATGATGAATTTCGTCTTCAGTTCATCCGAATGAGAAACTCAGGTCCAAATCTAGTAATCTTTGAACCCGGGATGTTCAAATCTGAGAAATTTCGTCCTCATTTCA
Organism: Papaver atlanticum; assembly: GCA_023531105.1. Taxonomy (NCBI): domain Eukaryota; kingdom Viridiplantae; phylum Streptophyta; class Magnoliopsida; order Ranunculales; family Papaveraceae; genus Papaver; species Papaver atlanticum. The sequence continues at coordinate 2,107 of JAJJMB010012631.1, forward strand.
CCCGAATGAGAAACTCAGGTCCAACTCTAGTAATCTTTTATCCTGGGATGTTCAAATATGATAAATTTCATCCTCATTTCACCCGAATGAGAAACTCAGGTCCAATTCTAGTAATCTTTGAACCTGGGATGTGCAAATCTGATAAATTTCTTTTCAGCTCATCCGAATGAGAAACTCAGGTCCAACTCTAGTAATCTTTGAACCCGGGATGTTCAAATCTGATAAATTTCATCTTCATTTCACCCAAATGAGAAACTCAGGTCCAACTCTAGTAATCTTTGAACCTGGGATGTTCAAATATGATAAATTTCATCTTAATTTCACCCATATGAGAAACTCAAGTCAAACTCTAGTAATCTTTGAACCTGTGATGATCAAATCTGAAAAATTTCTTCTTTAGTTCATCGGAATGCGAAACTCAGGTCCAACTTTAGTAATCTTTGAACCTGGGATGTTCAATTCTGATAAATTTCATCTTCAGTTCACCCATATGAGAAACCCAGGTCTAACTCTAGTAATCTTTGAACCAGGGATGTTCAAATCTGATAAATTTCATCTTCAGTTCATCCGAATGAGAAACTCAGGTCGAACTCTAGTAATCTTTGAACCCGGGATGTTCAGATCTCATAAATTTCATCTTCAGTTCATCTGAATGCGAAACTCAGGTCCAACTCTAGTAATCATTGAACCTGGGATGTTCAAATATGATAAATTTCATCTTCAGTTCATCTAAATGCAAACCCCGGGATGTTCAAATATGATAAATTTCTTCTTCAGTTCATCCAAATGAGAAACTCAGGTCTAACTCTAGTAATCTTTGAACCTGGGATGTTCAGATCTGATAAATTTCATCTTCAGTTCACCCGAATGAGAATCTCTAGTCCAACTCTAGTAATCTTTGAACCTGGGATGTTCAGATCTGATAAATTTCATCTTCAGTTCACCCGAATGAGAAACTCTGGTCGAACTCTAGTAATCTTTGAACCCGTGATGTTCAAATCTGATATATATTTCATCTTCAGTTCATCTGAATGGGTTCTCATTCTCATTGAGTTCTCATTCTTCTTGTTCGTTCCCGTTCTTATTCATTTACCGCATTTGGATGTGCTTAATAAACATAAATTTATTAAATTTTTTTGCCCAATGTTATAGATCCCTGTGTTACGAATGTCACATGGTTCGGTAAGTTATAAAATGCACCACCTAATTTTGAAATAAGGGGAACCGTCCAATGAATTAGTTCGTGACACGTGGCTAGAAGTTAACCATTAAATCTTTGGAAACCAATCAAATGGGTATCGAAGACAATATTCGTCCATCTCTACTGCAGTGTAACTAGGGTGGTCTATATTCAACCTCTTGTGCGCCTTCAGCGCGGAGGACTCTAGGATTTGACCGCCCTTTTGCCATGTCGGAATCCCTTAGGATGATCGTTGAATATTTTTAAAAATGTTGATTTTTGGCACAAAGGTACATGGCGATGTATACTAATGTAGAGTTTTGATGAAGAATCCTTGCTTTTGCATAATTGTCGGGTTGTCTTTGTCGTGGGATATTCTGCATTGGCTACTTGCAAACAAAGATTCATAACCATAATCATTTTTTGACTGCCAGCGGCTTATTGTGAATGTATTTGCAGAAAAATTAATTGAGAACTTCATTTTAGAATAAACGGAATTGAGAAACAAAAATACATAGTGTTAGGACAGTGTATATCCATTTGCCATTACAGTGTACAGCTTGATTTGTCTTGTTACTGGATAAGATATATAAACAGATGAATTATACCAATTTGTTTGCATATGAAGAACCAAACTCTCAAGCGTAGCTCAAACACAAAGGCTATAAAACAACTACTTGCTAGCAGAAAGACAAATGGTCGTGCATGTCATCATTCTAACTTAAATAGATTACGCTGGGCGCATTAGTATGTAAATTTCTAACCATAAATGCTTAGAGAAAACAGAGGTACCAAGAGAGGAATGAACGACCCACTACAGTCAAATTCAAGCAATAAATATGGGAAAGCAAGAGATATGAAATGGTAGAGAAAAATCAGCCAATCGAGAAAAATGAACATCAAAGGTGTCGAAGTTGTTTGTATGATTACAAATCATGAGTGGCAGATATACCAAATTAGCAGAAAGAGAAACTGCTATTACACTTATACATTATAATCCTGTTTTCCTTGTGTTTAGGTTACTGTACTTCTTCAATGATTTCTCTTTTTGAGGGGTGACTGTATTACCATTCTTCATGGGGCATTATGAGCTTTTCTCTTATCATCTTTCGTCTTAGTTTTGAACTTTGACTGCCTAAGGAGGTTCCTATATCTATTCTTCATAGTACTACACCATGCTTTACACGGTTTAAAGGAAATGCAGTGAACAAACGGGAATGTTAAGCAATGACTCAAAAACTCCAGTAACAAATAGTGAAGCATAAATGATTTGCCCTCTATGCTTTCCCTTTCTACATAGCCTAACAAAATAACTTCAATCTGAACTGTCAACACCAATTTAAACCGTAATCTTTAGGGAAACACAATTACTAAATCACCAGTAATCTGGTCCTAAGAGAGCCCTTATACTGATTCCCAATGAAAACAACGAAATTCACTGGATCGCAACAATATAAACTTAACTACTAATTGCACCCCTCATTTTGAATTACAGACTTACAATTTAGCTTTGTTAGGGACAAAACCCAACAGCAAGAAGCAGATCATCAATGGACAAACATGGACATCCACAATCACCACATGTCTATTTTACTGAACATGGTTGTTGGCCCGAAAGCGAAGCTAAGAAGCAGAACATCAACGTTAAGGTTATAGTGACCAGAAAAAAAAAAAAAAAAAAAAAAAAAAAAACTGGACATAACACTTAGGAAAGCAAATAAAGTAAGGAACATTGACCCTAGCAGAAGGAATCAGCGAGAGAAAGAAACACCAGTTCCAAGTCGGATGAGACTGAGAAAATTACATGAATGAGAGCACCAAAACCCGTGAGTATTGATCTATCAAAAAAGAAAAAGAATGAGTGTAAGTGAAAATTATTGATCAAGTAATTTAAATACAAAGCAGCAGAACTACTAAGTAACAACCTACAATCAAAAATTTCTACATATAAGACACAGAAAAGGCCTATGCAATTAGAATCTGGTGATCGTGATCGAAACAGAGAGATGAATATGAAAGTATTGCAGACGAAAGAAAGATGATGTTTATTAGTATTATAAATCAAACAATGAGAAACAAAATCAAAATCAGGAAGAAAAAATAATAATATTGGATTTATTAGGGAGAGAAACCAATATGCCTCTTCTTCGCGGTTGGAAGGACAAAACTAATCAGGGGAAGGGGAAAGAACTGATTGCTTTTGGACTCGTTTGGGAAGTTATAAGAACTACCTTGTGCATAAAAGACACCTAGACAAAATTGGGAGAAAAGAAAGGAGGTTATGACACGTACTTGTAAATCTGGAAATCTGGGTTGCAGCGGTTTCTGCTTTATTTAAAAGGACGGTGGATAACTTCATAGCTATGATAACTGACGCTATAGATTTTCTTCTTTTCAATCAAAGGATCCTGCCCCTTATTTGTGTTTCCATCCCAGCTCCTCTTTGTCTCATCCAAATAGGCAACTGTGTCATAGTTTATTGATATTTTATCTTTGTCTGAGTTAGTCTTTTAGTCAGGTAATAATTTTAGTTAGTCTTTTAGCCCTGTAAAAATAAAAATAAAAATAAAAATTAATATATGGAATTGGCCATGAGAATAAAATTGTTGTTGATAGTCTTGATTGTTTAAGAATTTTTTAAATGATATTGGGAATAAGATTGTCAAGCTGTTTATTTAAGAGTTTGAGTACTTGTTAGTCCTGGTTCGTTAGTGAATTTTCAAGTAATTAATAACAATTACCAAACACTCAGAAGCACTTACTAGGTGAATACTCAGTAATAACAATGGGCATGAGTACTTGTTTGTCCTGATTGTTGAAGTCTCCACATTTTGGTCCATTTTTTTTTGTGGTTTCATGTTGTCAGTAATATAATTGAATCAAATAAATGCTACAGAATGATAGGTTACGTACGATACTGACTCATCGGCAACCATTCAAACGAGGAAGATTAAAAGTAATCTAAAGACTACATCCAAAGAAGATAGATCAGAAACTGTTGCTCTAAAAATTGAACTTGAACCCGAAAAACTGAAATAAAAGAAGGAAGACAAAGGAATAGAATTTCCTATTAGAACGTGATCTTTAAAAGTGTGCCAAAAAAAGTAAAATTACAAGCATATTTTTTCTCAAAGCCACCCCGAGTCTTGGATCCTGGTTCTGCCACTATGATTAAATTTATATAATCAATATAATGTAGCAGATTAAGGGTTCAATTTTCTCCTATAGGAAATACCTAATAGTCCTAGAAAAAATATATTAGGATAAGTCTAGTCCAGTTGACTCAGTTAACTGTCTGTTTAGTCCTTTTTGGTAAAATATATTATAGTTTAGTCCTAAAGTTATAGTTTGGTCCTAGGGTGACGTCATGGATGATGTAATTGTCACTAGGTAGTGGCAGAAACACCCTTTTGGGACCATATATATCGAAAAAGTCGATAGAAAATATCTTATTTCAGATTTACTTTCTCTCTCCTCCTGTTTTCAGATATAGTTTCTCTCTCCATTTTTTTTTCTTTTTCTGTTGATGCTCATGAAAACGATGAAGAAGGATGATAATTTTTTGGTTTTTTCTTCTATGTAGCTACTGTTGATGTTGAATATGATGATGAAGTTGATGAAGACGATGGAGATTTTTGTGTTTCGTCATTTGTTGATGCTGCCGTTGAAGAAGATGGAGATGATGAAGACGACGATGATTTTGTGTTTCTTTCTTCTTTGCTGCTGCTGCTTCTGTTGAAGATGATGTAGACGATGAATATGATGAAGACTATGAAGATTTTTATGTTATTTGGATGTATTTTTTTGATTTTGATGTTGAAGATCTTGATCTTGATTTTGCTGCTCGTGTTAAAGATGAAGTTCTGCTGCTGTTAAAGACGATGATGTTTGCTGCTGTTGTTGAAGATGACGAAGATGATGAAGATGATGCTACTGCAGTTCATTTGACGAATGAACTCTGGTTTATATAGGTTTTTATCAGGAGTTCATTCCAGAAATGAACTCTGGTTTATATAGGTTTTTATCAAGAGTTCATTCTAGAAATGAACTATGGTTTTATATGGTTTTTTATCAGGAGTTCATTTGACGAATGAACTCTGGTTTTATATAGATTTTTATCAGGTGTTCATTCCAGAAATGAACTCTGGTTTATATAGGTTTTTATCAGGAGTTCATTCCAGGAATGAACTCTGGTTTATATAGGTTTTTTTTCAGGAGTTCATTCCAGAAATGAACTCTGGTTTTATATAGGTTTTTGTTCTTAATAATGAAAATTTTGTAGAATTTTAATGAAATAATGAAGTTCATTCATATGAGATTTAATTTTTTTTTTATTAGGTTTTCATTTGTAAGAATGAACTTTGATGGTTCATCACCCAGAATGAACTGCTACAAGAAAATAAGTAAAAATTAACACGAAAGGCTATTTTTGTCTGTTTTATATTTTAAATAATTATGGACCAAACAGTAAAGGCGTTTTCCCAAAGGACTAAACTGACTTGGGACCACCTAAAAAAGGACCAAACGATTATTCTCCCTTTTCTCCTTGTACAGTTGTACTGTTACATTTTGTTGTTAAATTGAAATGAAATTATTTTGTAACATCAACCGAACAACCTCCCATTACTGGGCTTGGGTCAGTGACATCTCGTAGAGCAGGAGCAATGCATTTTGGGATGCACCCCCGGTAAGAAAAGAAGATTATCACGAATCATGATAGCCATTTTGATTTTGAGCCTGACATCCTCAACTAAGTTAAACTTGATCTTCCGGATCATGCAGTAACTATGTGATCATGTTAGGAATATGAGAAGTTATGTACCATATGGCTGCTTCATATCATAAATTATAACTTGATTAATACAGCATACACAAAGTTATGGACCATCCATATCTCATGTTGCAACACTATTAGTTTATATATATGCTTCTTGTTATTCCAAGGAAGAAAGATTTGCAAATTTAAATGGTCTTCCTATGTGTAGAGTGCATAATATTAATTTGGCCTGAAATGAGAAAACGCCAAGCCAATACAATTCGAGAAGTTGGAGAAAACTATAGAATTATTGTAAAAATACTCGTTAGAGACACACGAGTTATAATTACAGGAAATCCTATAGTAACACCCAAGAAGTAATATGAAACAGATCTAAGACATGATGGAGGAAATTCTAAGTATTATTATTCAGGAGATGAACTATTACAAATACAAATGCAAATAAACCCTAACTTGGAGAACAAACAACTTTCTCTCTGTTAAGGTTTCTCATACAGACTCTCCAAAGATCTCTCCATGTACAATGGCTTTTCGTCCCTTATATATGGGTTACATAGTAGAGGACAGCTAATACAGATAATGGGGTACAACTAATAAAGCCCCTTATTTCGGATCTAATAGAGCGATCCTATCACACATTTTGTAGTCATTGCACTTTCCTTCACATGTTTTGTGTGACTCTTGTGACATCATCACTTACGTCAGTAGTGACGTATTGGACTTATGCTTTTCGCCTTTGATATCACTTTGCTAAATGTCTTTCTCGTGTTCTCATTGGTTGAGCGATATTTTATATTCACAGGAGTGTAGATGTACATACTTGATACATCTATATACATGTAGTGTTGCGCTCCGTGTAAGATAGAGAATCTTGTTTGGTGAGAAAGGTTTAAATTTTAGCTTAAACTAATTTTAAATTTGAATCATCCACTAGTTATGTATTATACGAACTTTTAGTTCCATTTTTTGAGGGAGTATTTGATGTGTTTGTTGGACTAACTAGAAAGCTTTTGAACCTTTAACACTAATAGAGTCAATTGTAAGCAAAATAACCTGTCCATCAGATTCATATTTTGTTCCACGGTGATCACTACTAGATGAACCGCCAATTATTGTTGTCATTTTAAATCCAGTAATGAGCACCTTCCACAGAACCAACCTTTGGAACGACCTTAATGTACTTGAACAAGAGCATGTTGGAGATTTTCTTAAAACAAAAACCATAAATCTGTATCAAATTTTGAATGGGCATAACCTTATGCTATGGTAATATGTCTACCAAGAATTAGACATTCCCAACAATTATAGTATATAATAAATAAGAATATTTTGTTTTCACAATCCCAAAGGTTGGGGAGCTTTTTCTTCCGAGAAAAGAGGCGAACACTCGTATATGAATTTGATAATAATTCTTCGATTAAGAGTCGGTATCGATTACATGACCAGCAATTACAGAGATTTAGTATATAATAAAAAAATATATCCTTTTTTCACATTCCTAAAGTTTGCGTAGCTTTTTTTTCCCAATAAAAGAGGCGAACCCTCGTATATGAATTTGATCATAATTATTTGATTCAAGATCGGTATTGATTACATGACCAGCAATTACGAAGATTTCGATCAGACAACATAAGTAGTCAAAGCACTGAACAACATTGCTATATTACCAAATCTGATAAAGAGTAACTACCATTCCTAACCGATTCCAGGGTAACCGAGGCATGGTCTGTAGACCCACAGCTAGAAAACAGTTAGTAATTCTGTAATTTATGTCAATTGTGGGGGTAGATAAGTTATTAAAACCAAGCCTTTATAATATTCAACCCACCTCTTAGGAAAATTAAAACATAAATACTTTTAAAGTTGATGTTTACAAAAAAAAAAAAAATCTCTAATTACCTTTTATTATTAAGTTTGTTTATTTTAATACGAATTTGTCTATTTATGTCTTACAACTAAGTACACAAACCATATTTGTCTTATTCCTCTCTTTCCCTCTCCTCTAAAAAGAGAGACAAAAAAAACCTAACTTTCTTCATCTTCTTGTTCAGATCGTCCACTTGGGACTAGATTTGAGAAGGATTTTATTTTTTTTGTGTTTTAATTATAAGATTTTTTTCATCTAGTTATTTTTTATTGAGTTTTATAGAGATTTTCTTTGTCCAGTTATTTTTCATTGAGTTTTATAGATTTTTAGTGTTTTTGACTTTTATAGATTTTTAATGTTTAGTTATTTTAAGTGGGAATGTTAGAGTCCATCTATGTGCACTCCTGCTTAACCAGGGTGCACATTCCTCCCCTCAATATTAGCTCATATCTAACCTTGGTTATTAGTATAAAAAAAAAACAAAAAAAAAACCTTGGTTACTAGAGTTGTTTATGAGTTTGTATTTTAAGAAAAGGTACATGGGGAAGAGGAACCTGGATTGTAATCAATGCTCTTAGAGCAAGGGCTATGGGGGTTGAGAACCTCTTTCAAAATCAAAGAGTTAATCAAATTTGACCAAATTAGATCCTACTATGGGTAGAGGGAAACCCTCTTTCAACCCAAACTCAATCAGCGTCTCTTTCAATCGGACGAGTGCATGAAAGTCCTCCCCACACGGCCAATAATTTTCCGTTTGGAATAATTAGTGGAAATACGACAGACAATTTCCCGTGAGAAAGAAAAATGAAAAGAAGGCAAACTGTTTGCCCTTTATAGTGATTTTCTATCCAAACGGCTTTTGATTTACCGCGTAAAAATTGATGATCATCTAAAAACGAAATTGAAGTTCCAATTGAATGAAAACTAATGCAAGTCCAATAAGTAGTTCAAATCAGTCATATGAAATTTAGGAAGAAAAGAGTTAGGGTTTTGATTTCCTTTCTTCTTTTTTCTTTCTTCAACGATCTCCAAGACTCCAACAGTAGATTATGAGAGTTAGGGTTTCAGAAATAGTGTTTGAAAGAAGAGGAACGAAGAGTTTCATCTTTGAAGTTTGAAAAGAGAAGAGGAAATGGAAATTTCAGGAAGAATGAAGTTAAAAACTCATATTGTCAGATCTCTAATTCTCCTATTATACGGCATACAGTCTGGCGTTTTTTTTTTCTAAAAATAAAAAACGGCTAATAATTTGCCGTCCATACTTGGTTCTTTTGAAAATACGGATAATGGTTTGCCTTGTAGTCTCTTGTCACTCTATCCCACGGGCGTTTTTTCACTCGATCAGATAAAGACTTGCCCATTTTGAAAGTAATAGACTCTTTTAAAGTCTATCCCATATACCTTGCTCTTAGTATATTATTTAATGCTATAGTCCCCTTATCACTTCTAACTTTCTTTTTTTCTTTTTAGCTGTCTCTTTTCTGTGTTGTATCCTTTCTAATTCTTTTTTTCCAACCTAGATAAGTAAGGATTCGTGACAGTGTGTACAATGAATATTACCTCACAAGTTATGTTTCCGGTACGAGCCTAACAAAAGAACGACCCAGATCTCCAAATATGTAATAAGTTATATCCGAGTAATCTTAGGGTTCTACTAGTTCTACAAAACATAAACGAATTTCTCTCTTTTCATACTTCTATGTACCGCCCCAAGTGCCCATGAACCTCTCTTTTTAAGTCGAAGATTTATTTTTTTTATTTTTTTTATGGAAATCTTAAGAAAAAGAAGTTAATCACAGTGGAACACATTTTTGTTTAGGATCCAGTAGGATGAATTTTTTGTTTTGGACTTGTGAATCTATTAATGCATAAAGTAGAAGATGATTACTCATTTATTTCAATAGCTATTGATAAAAGAAATCAAAATAACAATCACAATCCCATAAATGAATAAAAGATTTTTAAAGAATAAGGCAAAAAGGTTGTGTGTACTTTCTATGTCAAATCATCAACAATCATCAGTTTGCTTAGGATCATATTTTTTTTTTGATGAAACTAAAAAGAAATGAAGTCCCCATTGATTTAATACTTATGAATTTGGTGATTATGATTTTTCAATCTCGGGTTCATAAAAGTTGAACTTATTCGTAACTTATCTTTTTCAGTTGAATCAAATAGTACTTGGATAAGTGTTTCTGAGTCTCTGGTCTATTTTTTTTCTTCTGAATTTGTATGTAATTAGTAAGTTTATATTTCCAAGGTTTGTTTCTCTTTCCCCTTCTTATAAGCAAGGAAATGACTATAGTTAGATATGAACCAATAATGAGGGGAGGGATGTGCACCCTTGGTTAAGTAAGGGTGCACATAGATGGACTCGGGATGTTATAAATACCCTCCATTTTTGTTGATCTTGCACAAATACCCCCGAGGCATAAAAAATAATCTTTTTGGAGTCAACTTGAGATAGTTGTTTCCACTTTTTGGAAGCAACTTGTATAAAGTTGCGTCCACTTCTGAAAGCAACTTGTGCTAGTTGCTTCCACTTTTCGGAAAATAGGGGTATTCGAATAAAGGTATAATTTGAGGGGCGGATTTTGAGGGGTATTTAAATAATGTTCCCTTATTTTAATAGCTTTTATTCTTTCATTATATGGATTGTGCTTTTAATATTTTTGGTGGTCATTATGGGAATTCTTGTGTTTTCTTCTTGGTGTGAGTAGCTAAGAATTATATAGTAGGAAATACTAATAGGTCCTAGAAATAATATATTAGAACTAGTTTGGTCCAGTTGACTGAGTAAACTGTCTGTTTGGTTCTTTTTGGGAAAATATATTATAGTTTGGTCTAAAAATTATGGTTTGGTCCTAGGATGACGTCATGGATGATGTAATTGTCATTGTGGGGTGACAGAAATATCCTTTTGGGACCACATATATAGAAAAAAATCCTAGAAAATATCTTATTTCTCAAATCTACATTTTCTCTCTTCCTGTTTTCAGATCTAGTTTTTTTTCTCTCCATTTTCTTTTTTCTTTTTCTTTTTCTTTTTCTTTTCTGCTACTGTTTTTTTTCCCGATGAAGACGATGGTGATTTGATCTGCTGTTGTTGTTGAAAGAAGACGATGGAGATGATGTTTCGATGAAAACGATGGTGTTGGTGTTGCTGTTGAAAGAAGATGATGGAGATTATGTTTGTTGATGTTTTAGATCTACTTTCTCTTCTTGTTTTTTTTTTTTTTTTTTTTTAATGAAGATGATGGTGTTGAAGTTGAAGAAGACGACGAAGATGTTGTTGTTTCTTTATGATGTTGTTGTTGCTGTTGTCAAAGAAGATGAAGATCGAAAAGAAAATAATGAAGACGATTGATGTTGTTGTTGTTGCTGCTGTTGAAGTCGATGAAGATGATGTAAAAGATGAAGATTTATGCGTTTTGTTTCTGTTGCTGCCGACGACGATGTTGCTTCTACTGTTGAAGACGTCGAAGAAGATGAAGATGATGATGACGATGCTGTTCATTTCTGAAATGAACTCTGTTTTTATCAGGAATTCATTTCTGAAATGAACACTGGTTTATATAGGTTTTTATCAGGAGTTCATTTCTGGAATGAACTCTGGTTTATATAGGTTTTTATCAGGGGTTCATTTCTGGAATGAACTCTGGTTTATATGTTTTTATCAGGAGTTCATTTCTGGAATGAACTCTGTTTTTTATAGGTTTTTATCAGGAGTTCATTTTTTCTGGAATGAACTCTGGTTTATAGGTTTTTATCAGGAGTTCATTTCTGGAATGAACTCTGGTTTATATAGGTTTTTATCAGGAGTTCATTTCTGGAATGAACTCTGGTTTATATAGGTTTTCTGAAAAATTAAGTGGAAATTAACAGGAGTTCATTTTGACGAATGAACTGCTACAAAAAATAAGTTGGAATTAACACGGAATGGTACTTTGGACCATTTAATATTTTTAAATAATTATGGACCAAACAGTAAAGGCGTTTTCCCAAAGGACCAAACAAACATGGGATAACCTAAAAAAGAACCAAACGATTATTTTCTCAATTATATATTAGCCTAACTCTTGGTGTGAGAAGCTAAGAATTATATATTAGCTGAAAAGGTCTATGGGAAAGGGTTGAAGCATGGATATCCTTTGTCTCCCTTTTCTTTCTTTTTTGCTCCCAGGCCCACTGGGCTATTCCCAGTTGACTTGTCTCTTTGTTCATTGTAATTGCAAAAGAAAATAGTTCTTTAGCAAATATCTTATTCAAATGTTTGAGACTCAGAGACTAAAGCCAATGCCCATCTGTGTTGTATTAGGAGCTAGGCGAGGCGAGGCGCCAAACCTAACACCTAGGGCGCCTAAGGTATGCGGCACGCTTAAGCGTGGAGGAAAGATTCCAAAACACCAAAAACTTTCTCACTTTGGCGCCTTTTTTCCTAGTCGAGCGCCCAGGGCGTGTTTTACAACATAGATGCCCATTCAGAATGGTATATTTTCTTTTTCATCTGTTTTTTTGCGTATGACATTTTCCTTTCCAGTGCCTCAGTTATCCATAGGACTACACATCGAACTAGTACACAGTAAGGTCACACCACATCCTTGTTCAAAATAAAGAAAATTTTATTCAATCATAGGTCGAAAAGTAAGACATCAAAATAAAATCTGCAGTTCCTATATAGGTCCAGTTCTAATCGCATAATCCAAGTCATCAATCAAATCGTTTACATCCTCGATGCCCACAGATATACGAATAAGATCTTCAGTTAGACCCCTGGCTTCCCGATCTGCAGCAGGTATGACTGAATGGGACATGAAGCAAGGCAAGCTAATGAGCGACTTCACACTCCCTACAAAAAAATACAAAAAAAAAAAGTTAGATCAGCAGTTAACAGTTTGGCAGCCCCGCAACCTCCAAAATTAGGAAAAAGAAAGAAAAAAAGATCAGCAATTTCTTCAAAAATTAGGAAGGTTGATTACCAAAACTAACTGTTATGTTGAAGTACTTGGTAGTTTCCACGATGTGTTTTGAGAGTGCTACTGAGCCCGTCACAAAGCTAAGCACAGAACCCGCTCCCTTTGCCTAGAAAAGGAAAAAGCTCATTTGTAAGATAGTCTCAGATGTAATAGGATGCAAAAACCTCGGACAGGGATCTGTACCTGAGAATAGTGTAGAGCACGTCCAGGATGGTCAGGGAGACCAGCATAGTTAACTTTCTTCACCCGAGGATTAGAAGCAAGATATTCAGCTATTTTTTGAGCATTTTCCTGCGGAACATATGAGGGTGAAAAATCCGATTCCAATACTGAATTAGTAGCCCAGGAAAACTAATCCTTAAAAATCAGCGACTAATGTACCTGCTGCTTTTCAACGCGTAAAGCCATGGTTTTAATTCCTCGTAAGCAAATCCAGCAGTCAAATGGAGCTAAAACTGCCCCTTCAGCATTTTGCAGGAAAGCTATTTCTTTTGCCAAGCTGATGAATAAAGGAAAACGGAAACAAAAAAATGTGTCAAAATTAGAAATGCGGATAGGGCCACATATTAGTGAGTGGAATAGGATCTATCTGCATCTTGTATTGTGAATTCCAACAAGAACCAGTGAACCTAACATATCAAATAGGGAAGCAAAATTTTCTTCGATATGGGAAAATTTCGTATCACATGCACAAAAAATCTACTAAAGCTGAGGGCGCAAACCTTTCTCCTTTCACAGCAAGGACTCCTGCCATGACATCAGCATGCCCAGATATAAACTTGGTAGCTGAGTGCATCACAATATCTGGAAAAGATGGAGATTAAGTAAAAGGAAAAATAGAACCTCAGCCGCAATCTATTGTAATTGCAAATACCTGCTCCAAGTTCTAATGGCTGAGACAATACAGAGGACATTATACTGTTATCCACCAGCACAATGGCACCATTTGCATGAGCAATATCGGCTATTTTCTAAACATAAAAAAAGGAAGTTATGTTTGAGAAGAAATCGATAAACTATATGATATGAAACTCTTCATTGTAAAGCCTACTAATTTGGGGATTTGGCAGTTCCATCCACCTTCTCCATTACCTCTGCTCTACATCAAGAGTTATTGAAGCCCAAAATCATATCTCACAAAGAGATGAATATTGGAACAGTGAAATGGGAAAGTGGAATGATTTAGAATTGAACGGCAGAATTGAATGTTGGAATTTCAGAATTCAAGATATGCTGCTGAGAGCATTTGTTCTGTTATTTATGAGCAATTTCAAAAATTCTCATGTGAATTAGGGTGTTCTCGGTGAGTCATTTGGAAATTTGCTTCAACTCTGTAAGCTTGTTTCCATCTCTCAAGGTAAAACGTGCAAATCACTGACAACGGAAAATGAAACACACTGACTAGAGCTCACAGGCCCAAAGAAGAATGTCTACTGATTTAGGAAAAACCTTCTCAGACCCACCCATAAACGGTTATACCCAAACATAATATGAAAATTTAAGTAAAACAACTAGAAATGCCTTGGCCTCATTATAAAAGAAAAACATGTTTCAATAGTTTGGGGAAATTTTGTAAAATTAGCCATAATTAACACAATAGTATTCTACCTAGATTCACCTCTCTTACCCTTATATCAGAAATTTGAAGACGGGGGTTTGTTGGACTCTCCAACCACACTAGCTTTGTCCAGGGACCGACGGCAGCTGCAACTGCACTTAGATCAGTCATATCCACTCGCCTGCATATTTAAAGCATTCATTTAGCATTTTTGCATTAGATAATTGCAAAATCAAACCCCAAAGAGATAAAGTGGACTAACTTTACAACTACTCCTCTCCCTGGAAGTACTTGTGAAAGCAATCGATCCGAGCCGCCATACATGTCATTTCCAGAAACAACTTCTTGGCCTAAAAAAGATTATTTCATTTTATTAATCACTAGACACGGAACATGCATATTGGCAGTCAAAGATAATTAGGAGTGAGCAAATACCACTTCCAACAAGATGGGTCACAGCAGCCAAAGCTGCCATTCCAGTAGAAAAGCAAAATGCACGATCAGCCTTATCAAGCTTGGCTAGGAGCCTGAACATTTTACAACAAAATAGTACAACTTTACAAATAGGCCTTGCAAATTATTAAGAACAAACAACACATTCACACATCAACTAATTGACGAAGAAACAATGATTCAGACCTTTCTAACATGTCCCGTGTAGGATTTGCACTTCTACTATAGTCATAAGGACCATATTCTGTTCCACAAGGCTGCAGCCAAAAGGAAAGCAGAAGTGCATGCAATTTTAAAATGGATCAAAAACAGTAAACAATCGAAATTCACAGATCAAGAAGCATGCATAAATGAGAACTCACCTGTTTAAATGTAGCTGTTTGATAAATAGGAGTACTAGAAGCACCAAAAGGATCTAATTTGTTCTCGAAATTCATTATAGTTGTTGAAACACTTGGTTCCATAACATTCACTTCCACATCTGCAAAACAACAAATCAAACAACAATTAATACATAGAAAACTGCGATAAAACACTCTTAATCAAGAAAATCTGTAGAAGAGGCACAACCATCAAAACATTCAGAGATACTCTCAGCCAAAGCTGATGTTTTAACATCCATATGATCTCTTTTATCATTAGTGCAACGCAATTGGAAACTCTTAGGAAACTCAGATGGAAACAACTTCTTGGTAAATCCGAACCCCTTGCCAGAAACTCCATGCAACACATCCTGAAAAACAACAGTACACAAAAAAAAATGATAATCAAAGAAAACAACAGAAAGAGAGCCCAAAAATGAAAGAGATCAGTAAGAAATGCAATTTTTTTTACCTGTTCATTATGGTTGGAAGGAAGAGAGCAGAAACAAGAATTGAAGGTAGACACAGCCATTGATTCAAGCTGCTGTGCAGAAGAAACCTACAGCTTCACTTAATTCACCACTGTAAGAATATATTCAGAAAAGGAATCTTTCAAAATCAGTGAAGAGGAGTTTGTTGCAACTGTAGTCAGTAGATAGCTTCAGAGATGCGCCTTGATCAAAAAGTGTGTACACATATATATAGATTGATCCTAGATACTGAATCCAAAATGACAGTACTGAATATTCTTCTTGATATCTCCTCCACATCAGAGACGGTATATCACAAGATTATTACGAGGCTATTTTATCAATTGTGTTTCCTTATTTTACTCACTAAAAGAAAACGGCTTTCTTAATGCCGATAATTTCTTAAGTACTAGTATATTGTTAGGCAACAGTGGTCCTGGTCTAACATTATGACTGGATACACATATCCTACTTGATCTCCTTTGACTCATCACATTGTCATACATAAGATCATATTAATCCTCCTAAACTAAATCCAATTTCAAAAAGGGTCCCACCTCTTCACACAAAATTAATAATCTTCAGGTGAATCCTATCCGGACATTATAATTACTTTGGACGAAAAACCTGTCAAGCTAAATGTTTATTAAAAATACGCAAGCAGAGTGTTTTCTATCATTTTCGTTTTTTATATCGATGTGGATGTGGTTTCTGAACAAGCAAAGAAAAACGCACTGGAAAGTGAGTAATCCTTGTCACAAGACTCAAAACCAAACCAAATGGAATTCACTGTCAAAAATTTAATCAAATGAATACTAGTGAAAGTGTTTGCTAAACAAACAAATGCTAGAAAGTGAGTAATCCTTGTCACTGAATTTTTCTGATTTCATCAATTGTGCAATGCTCATGAGCTTTCCATGCACAATTGGGTGAACTTCCTTCCAAGCACAATTGGGTGAACTTCCTTCCAAGAATGCCATCGCAGTGAGTGGAATTCCTGATTGAAATTTAAGGAGAAAATGACAAATAGAAGATGTATGGCCCTATGGGCACTTTGTACTTGATTGTTATTTTGGGAGAAAATAACAAACAGAAAAGATATGGGCACTTTCTAGCTGATTGAAATTTAGGGAGAAAGTAACAAATAGAAAAGATATGGACACACTAATCTTTCAACACATGGCGTCGTTGGATCGTGTACTTATACTTGCTCGATAAATAATAGATTTTATAAAGGATACGGAAGCAGCCAGCGAAAACTAAGCAGCACATCACCAAGAAACAAAATTACAAGGACAATCTCACACGCAAAGAGAAGAACCGCACAAAAGGAGAAACCAAGAAAGAGCCTAACAAACAAGTCTACAGGGGTTTAAAGAATAAGTCCTTCCTGTTAGCAACGACCTCATTAATGTCTAAACCCCTGCATATATAAAGCCTTGGAAGCCCAGGTAAACACCTTGATTCTTATCTCAGTAATAATTTCTTCGGATTTTTTGGATTTACAGTAGAAAGTACGAGCATTATGTTTGAGCCAGATGAACCACATGAGCAAGGAATCTCTTCCAACTTTCTTTACCACGGCAAGGGAGAGAAGGACAGGAACAGTTCCTGATTAGTTCCATAGTAGTACCCTGAAGGTTATAGCAATACCGGCAGCCTCGAAGAAGAAAGACCGAATCTACCTTGAGAAAGAGCACGAGTGGAAATGTGGCCGTTTGACTCAGATTTGAGGATGAGGAATTAAAAGAAGTGGATTTACAAAGGCAGCACAGATAACTAGCCTCATTCCCACTAGAAGTAACTAAATTAGAGTTGCACTTTTGGAGATTGACCATTGTTGGCAGCCTATTCAGAGAATTTTGCCAAAGAAAGAAGGCAACCTTCTGAGGCCAGAATCTACACCACACTTTACGAGCTGGAAAATCCAGAGTGCCAAAAGTAGTAGAAGAACCTGCCAACAAGATGAAACACAACGGCGTAAAGGTATAAAGTTTGGCAATTTCCACATCATAAAATCTTCTCTGGGATAGACCTAAATCTCAGGCAAAACCATCTGCAGATGCGTTATACAGGTGCAAAAAAGAGAGATGTTTACTTTGCGACAGTTCATAGGGGACAGAGAACTTTATATACTTCCCTGACTGCACCATCTATCTTCCAAAAGACGAACCTTGTATCCTTTAACAATCTTGAAATGAAAGTTCGAAAAGAATTCCTCTTCTACAGCTCCAATTTGCTTTCATATGCTAAGCACCATAAGGATTTTTAGCCTTCTTAGTTCTCCAGCCATAGCCAGAAACCATATTCCTCCTTTATAATAAATTAATAATTGACCACAATCCACAAAGCATTGTCCTCCTTACCCAAGCGCCGCCACCACTTCATAAGCAAACTTCAATTCATCATTTTAAGGCTTCTTATAGCTAGACCCCCATTCAAATTGGTTGACACGCACATTGCCAGTCCACTCAATGATGTATCTTTCCATTAGCCGAGTCGTTTCAGAGGAAATCTAGAATGATTTTTTCAATATTAGCAATAACAGATTGGAGTGGGGCGCATAAAGAGCGAGAAGAAATAAACTGGAATACGAAGAAGAATACTCTTAATGAGAATGAGCATACCAGCCTTTGAAAAAAAATCCCTTTCCAGGTTCCAAGGCAGCATGGAATGTATACTAGTCACTAGTAATTGAAGCCAACCCATTTGCATCTAGTTCTCAGGGCCATTAGGGCAGGTTATATCAGACACCACAGGTAGCTAGAACACTAGGAAACAAATACTAAATGTTACTCAGATGAATCACAATGTTGAAGAGCTTTGCAGTTAAAGCAGCAACATAAAGAAAAGGACGCATCGTGTTTAGTCGTCAGTAGTGGTCAATGGGCACAAACAAAAGCAAAAATGCATATGATTGCAATACTGAAGGTAAAGGAAAAATCGAGCGGGCATGAGAATTGACAAAACACACAGCAGATTGAGAATGACTTTGATCATGACTGGGATGGAAATCAAGCTTAAATTTTCCTTACAGCTGGAAATACGAGCCTGTCTTATATATGGAGCAAATGGAACTCAGAACTCTAAATTTCACACCCAAAAAATAGAGGAGACCTAAACTAAACGCAGAGCAACTAATCGATGATAAACAAGAGCGGATGAAAAATCTGGGCACTGCGAATATCAGCAACTACTTTAGTTAGATGGAGAATGACATCCAGCATAACCAAGTCAAAGAGCAAAGGTTAATAGTTATTAATAGCGTGGACACTACTTGGTCTCATGGGCTAATGAGGAAACCCCTGTTCCTACAACATCAATTGAAAATTTCTGACTACACTTCTCCAACACAATAACTACAATGTATTTATTTAAAACAAAAAACGAGTACTAAAAGTGAACTCAACAAAGCAAAGCAAGCTCAACAAAAACAAGTCATGGAGAGAGAAAACAAGCCAACCTGTAAGATGTCAGCGATGTTCGGTGGCGGTGCCATCTTTGCCCATACAGGTAGGCTTTCGCATTCAACCATTCCATGAGTCTTTTCCATCTGTGGCACCCATTACCACTTAGCATTCCATGAAGATATGAGACATTGACTTGGATTGCATCAAACAAATACAATAATAGAAGGATAAAATCTCATTTTAAAAGTATAGACTAAAAAGTGCTTAGTTGTTAATTGCAAAGAAAAAGGTGCTCAACAATGAAATCTACCACTCCACATCCGACCACTCGGTCAATGACTTCTTCGCAGGCACCTCTATCAACATAGTTTAACAATTTAGATACGCTGATACAGTTAGAATTCTCTAATTTAGCTGCTTAAACTCACGCAACCTAGTTTCAAGAGGCCGATCACCAGACATTAATAGGTTCAAATTTTTCCACCCAATAATCTCTCCTTTAACTTAGCCATTCGTTTCTCCCACTCCAAGACTAGTATATCAAAGAAATCATGGTCATCAAAGCAACAACATTCAACGATTGAGTCAATACAAAGTCATCTCTTAAGTTGTACAACCATAGGTTCAAATGTACAAATCCGTCATCTAACATCAATTGTAAATTTCTGATAACCCTTTTCCAATTCAATAACTACAATGTTATTTATAGTGAAGAAAAGGTACTAAAAATGAACACAACAAAGGCAAAGCAAGCTCAACAAAAACAAGTCATGTAAAAGCCAACCTGTGTAATGTCAGTGATTTTCGTCGTCATCTTGGCCCATACAGGTAATTCGGCTTTCGCACTCAACCATCCACATACCTCCCCTAATAACACAGTCTAATTCAACTGCAGTACCCATTTTGCGATACGGCATGCCATGAGCACATGAGAAATTGACATCGATTGCATCCTACAAATACAAAACTGAAGATAAATTGCTTCATAAATATAGACTAAAGAGTGGAAAATTCAGTTAATTGTATAAAAGGGTGTTGAAAAATGAAATTTACCACACAATTAGGTCGATAAGTTCTTCCCAGGCACCTCTGTCATACTCCTCCATGATTAAGGCAATTAAGACACGGCCAGCATACTCTCGTTGCTTTCATTTTCCGTTTCTCCCACTCGAAGACAAGCATATCAAAGAAAATTTTTGACCATGAAAACAAAATCAATACAAGCTCGTTTCCAAAGTTGCACAACCACAGCATCAAATGTACAATCGACCCCCCTTCTTCACTTCTTCGTCGATAGAGAGTGGATATGGCATGTCATGACCCAGAAGTTTCCACATTTTTCGTTGCAGAAGGATTCGAAGTTTTGAAAAAGGAAATAACGAAAACCCTAGATTTCTGAATCACCAGTTTTGAAATTATGTTTTTTTCCTCCGATTCTTTTTTTTGCAGGCTTTGTATATATTCTTTTCTTTTTTCTATGGGCACTCCTCGTTTAATAAAGTTGATTTGATTTAAAAATTTTTTAATATACCTTACCGTAGTTGTCTCTAAACTACTTCTAAAACTCCTTAACTTTAAATTAGAGTGGATTCTAACAATTACGGGCTTCGAACCTCTATATCCGTGGTGGAAGGGAACACGAGAATCGTAATAATGTTTGATTTGTATCTTAAATTTTTAACTAAGCCGATGTGGAAAGTTTTACACCAAAAGTAAACCTTGTGCCTTTTGTTTAAGTATTTATTGTTTTCAAATTAAATTAAAATTACTAGATTAATGCCCGTGCTACGCATCGGACATTTTTTTCCTTTTAACCAAATTTTTAATTTGGTGGCCTCGTGAAGATACATTTTTGATTTGGTGTCACCCAGTCCCATCTCGATGCATTCACTACAAGAAACTTAACCTATTGCAGCACCCAATGGTTATGGCATGAACCCCTACTAGTGTGGCGATAACCTATGTAGCAAGAAGTCTATTGCTGCACCCACTCTTTATTGCTCCAGCAAGAGATTATACTTTTTTGCCACACTCTTTTCATATCGTTGCTACAGTTGTGTGGCAAAAGTTTTATTTTGACTAGAAATGTTCTTTTGCAACACTTATATTGAAGGTGTGACAATATATAGTGTAGCAATAGGCAGATTTTCTTATAGTAAATATTTGGAGAAAAGATAGGAAATATGTGCGGATTTTATTTATTTTTTTCTTTTATTTTCGCAGAAAATATTTGGTTTTTATTCTCCTATATGTATTAATTCTGAAAAAAGAGTTCTAATATATTAGGTATTCGACTTCCAAATTGAGTTTGTACTTCCATAAAATTCTAAACACGGTAAATTAAGTTTTCCTTTTCCGTTAAATTAAGTTAAGATATTTTTTAAGCAAAATTTTGTATTGGATTTTTTTTTTTTGTGGTTTGATGGAAGTATTGTCCACCTTAAACGGTGTTACTAAAGTACAGTTAAGTATTTGGTGTAAACACGGTGTAAGAAAATTAATTAGATTAAAACTCTCACATAAGTGTTGTCCACCTTTTTTTTTCTGACGACGTTACTAACGGACGTTTAAATATTTGATGTAAACAAAGTGTAACCTAATTTTTAATATCCCGACCAATAGAGTTATGTCAAGTGTCCTCATTATAGCTTCTACATTAGAAAAAGCCTATTTCAATCAGGAAGCGAGGGTTTCATCACAGTTCATCGCGAGAGCTTATTTTGTCCAGGCATTTTAAGGGGGAAGATAAGTTTTTTTTATTTTTATAATGCAAGACTTTTCATATTAAAGGAGATAACGAATGAGTAGTAAAAAAGAACTTACAAAGTAAGAAAAAGTTCATCAACTGAAATTGGACGCCACGACTGTCTAGTATCAAGGTTAATCTAAAGTGTAACACCATGCGATATTAATAATGGGATCATACACAAGATAATTCCCTGAAGATAATACTCGCTTCTTTTCTGGAAAAGAGATACTTTCACTTTTCTAATTTAACCTATTTTTAGGCTAAAATGAAAAAATGAAAGTATCTCTTTTTTTGAAAAAGAGGAAATATATTTATATCACGCATGACGGACTCAAGCTTCATGATTGAAAAAGGTTGGAAAATCCCAAAACGAAAAGTCATGATCGAAGAAGGTTGGAAAATCCCAAAACGATACAAGAAAACCTTTGATTTAATAGCTCTTTAGTTTCCTCTAATATCTCAAAACTTTCTAATTCCCGCTTCTCCATGTAGATGTAAAGTATAAAGTGTCTGTTGCGGTGGTTTTATTATCTCTAGACTATATAAGTAATAGGTAACCCTATATTTATGGACTTTCAATTACCGAAACATTTCAGCTTCATCAGTGGGTGTTAATAAATCCAATGTGAATGTCTTAATTAGATACTTATTTATGGGTTTTGTATATGTGACAAAAATTAGAATGTTTTGCTCATGACTCATTTCAATTTTCTGTCTTGGGAGATCAGTGAATTTTTTTTGTTTTCGTTCCTAATAAAGTGAAAATTTCAATTTTCTGTCTTGGGAGATTAGTGAAAAATATTGTTTTCATCTTTAATAAAGTGTAATGATTAGTAACAATCGGACTTAAAATTACAGTTTTTCACCTGTAATAAGCACCAATCGTGCTTGATGAAAATCATAATTTTCATCTCTAATAATCAGCTGTCGTACGTGGGAATCGAACCCACATCTAAATTGTGGTAAACCAAATACTCTACCATTTAAGCTAAAACAACGCTAATACATCGTACAGTTAAACCTCTATAATTTAATAGCCTTGGGACCACTAAATTTTATTAATTTAAAGAAATATTAAATTATCGATAAATTAATAATTTATTATTTTAAAGATAAATTAATAATATATTAATTTAGAGAATGTTTCTTATTGATAACGTCAATAAAATGTATTTTATTCATTTAATTTGAATGATTTGGAATTTGAAGTATTCAACTATTGACTATTTGAAATATTCTACTACTATTGTTGCAATATAATAATGCAACTCCGGGTCTTATGAGTGCATTATGAACTATTAGGGATGAAATACAATTAGATTTGAACTTCAAAGAATTAAAAAAAACAATTATTAATTCGTATTTTCCTAAAGTTTGATATGTAAAAAATATTTTTTAATTTTCTTATTAGTAATTATTAATTTATATAATATTTGGGACCTATAAATACTTAAAAAAGATTTCTGAAACGTATTAAATTATTATATTATCCAAATTATTATTTTAGCACTATAGACCCAAAAAAGGACTAAATTTTTTTATTATTTTAGCAAGATTATTATTTTAACGAGTATTAATTTATAGAGGTTCTACAGTATTTACATACACACTTCATGAATCACTATTGTTACAAATAGACAAAAACTCTCTTCTTATTAATTTGACCTTGCACTTGGATTTAGCACCTGACTGCATTAAAACTAAACACCGCCTAATATGTAAAGAATCCAACTTATGAAAATGATCACCACACCTCACGGAATTGTTATGATTACAGTCACATGGTTAACAAAAACATGCACCATCAATGTAATGAACAAACACACGGGTTAATTAAACTCACCCTGGTCTATGATTACTGTTGCAGTTACAAAATCAAAAGTCACATAAAAATTTTAATTGAAAAGTAAATTTCGAGAGGGATAACCTGAAAATGATCGACAGCCAGTGTTGCTATTTTTTTTGTTCGTTTAGGGTTTTTCACATTAATCATAGTTGGAAAGGAAAAAGATGTTGAGTCTAACGCGCGAAAGTTCCAATACCAATTCTAAAAGGTGAATCAAGATTTCGGCAGAATTTCGGTACAACAATAATTTTATTAGTTATGTACCAAAAGCCATTACACTAGCTTTGTACATTCTAGACATATACAACTCACTACACACTCATGCACCACTTGTGCATT
>JAJJMB010012638.1:0-59346 GCA_023531105.1 Papaver atlanticum
GAAAAACAATTTTTCTGCTGGTGAAGAAGGTACGAAGAACATAAGACCCTTAAAGACCGTCGTTCTTCAACAGTGCCAGTGACGGTATTCCTTTATCGTTTTCTGTAACAATTGATTTTGTAACAAATATAAGTGTTACAAAACCCGGTTTTATTCTTTTTTTCTCCCATTTCATCATTTGTGAACCATTTTTGAGCATTAATAAAGATGAATTTTGAGCATGTTCCATGATAATGATGAGCTAATTCTCTCGTAATAAAGGAACGGAGGAAGCTATTTATGCATGAATAATTGGTAACTATTCTATTTTTCTCTAATTTGTATTTTATAATTCACTCAATCACTACTTTGTAGAATTTTAATTGTTTGCATACTTTTTCCTAATTAGTTGTGATTCAATTAGATAGGTTATACTTTGGTTAGATAATCTATGCTTAAGGGATACAATTAATGTTTGAAAATATGCATGATAATTTGTGAATTAAGAAAAAGAGATTTTAAAAATAATTAGAGTTTTGGAATTTTTACTATCATTCATTCATGTGTAATAGTGGAATCTAGTGTCTTGGTTATTTTCAATCTTTAAAAAAAAAACAAATTTGGATTTAAATTTTCTCTACTTTTAGTTTAAATAAGTCTAAAATCAATTGTTTTCACAAGTCTTACGAACCTATTACTACAACAAAATTGAAATTACATCAATAATATTATCCGAAATCTGCCTAGATGAGAGAAAAGCCGACTGTAGAGGAGAGATTATCTTTTCCAAAGTTTTTTTGAACCTATTTTCCATAAGCTTTGCTATAACTTCATACGGTGTGTTACACAGACCAATTGGTCTTAAATCAGTTGGTGATTTTGGATTTTTAGTTTTAGGAATGAGGAAAAGAAAAGTTTTGTTTAGATTGCTATGCAGATGCTTATTTTTTAAAAAATCTTGTATTGCTGCCACTAGTTGTGTCCCAACAATGTCCCAATTATGTTTGAAGAAGCTAACCGGGAAGCCATCTGGTCCCGGCGCTTTATTGGATTTTAAGTTTTTTATCACTTTCCAGATCTCCTCCCTGGAGGGAATATCAGTTAGAGCTAAGTTTTCCTCTGCAGTAATGCAAGGAGTTATGTGGTTAAAAATCTATGTGTCAGTAGATGAACTAGTTTAAGTGAACAAATCCTCGAAATAAGAAGTTAGAACCTCCTCAATTTGACCCCTAGATTTTACCACATTGTTATTCTTGTCCTGTATACATTCTATGTGGTTACGTTTTCTTCTTTTCAAAGTGGTTACATGGAAAAATGTAGTATTTCGTTCTCCCAAAGATATGGTGTTGTTCCTAGACTGTTGCTTAGCAATGGCCTCTTGTGTATCATACAAGTCTTCTAGTTCTAATGTTTTTTTATTTATCAAGCTAATTGTTTTGTCAACAAAGGGTTTTGTTGACAAATTTTCAATAGTTTTGATCAGGACTTTGATTTTCTTGGTAGGTTTTCCAAAGACATTGATCTTCCAAGTGTTAAGATTCTCCCCTAGTATTGTTATATTATCTAAAAGGTCCATTACTGGCTTGTCAGTGTTAATATTCCAGGACTCTCTAATATCATCTATGCAGGATGGTTCCTGCAACCAAGTATCGTAAAATTTAAAAGTTGGAGCTAAATGCATAATCCTAGGTTTTAGAGATAGACAAATTGGGCTATGATCTGAGGCAATGGCAACTAAATTTTCCAAAGATGCTTCACTAAATTCTAAAATCCATTCAGCATTTGCTATTACTCTATCAAGCCTTTGCTTGATATTAGCCTTTCCTTCCCTCTTATTATTCCAGATAAAGATGTTACCTTTATATTCTATATCTTCCATTCCAGTCCTCTGAAGTAAGTTCATGACTGGTTCAATTTTTTTCCTGTTAAATGGCAACCCTCATTCTTTTTCATCTTCATTAAAGATGATGTTTAAATCACCAATTACCATCCATGGCATGTGGTTAAGATTAACCCTTTGAGATATATCTTCTAAATATCCCATCACTTGTAATTTTAAATCAGTTTTAGGTGACCCATAGAAACAAGTGAGTAACCATTCCTTAGAATGGAAATTGTTTTTTACAATTACATTAATCATGTTAAGGTTAGATTGAATACTTCAAAATGAAATCCGTCTACCCAGGCAATTGCAAGTCCCCCAGCTATTCCATCTGGGTTTACAATGTGGGTATTTGGGAAATAATTCAATATGTTCCTCATTAAGCTCTTCTTTAATTTGGTTTCAGAGAGGAGCATAACATCTGGTTTTTCAAAAGCAAGAATAGTGTTAAAATGATGTTGAGTTTTTTTTTTTTGCTACACCCCTGAGTGTTCCATGCCAAAATTTTCATAAGAAAGTGAATTTATTAATCTTAAAACATATTTGAATATACAGTTACTTGTAGACAGTAGCTGCTGAACTTAGATATGTTTTCTCGGTTACCACCACAATAATTCCGAGAGTCCAAATTTGTTCACACTCCTCTAACGAGTGTATATTTCACATAGTCTTCTGATTGGTTGAATATTTAACTGATGACCCCATTACCCTCCATGTTTAGAATCACGACCCTCGTTACATAACTCCCTAAATAGAATCAATTGTTGAGATTAAAATATTACATGTACACTCGTTAAGGAGTGTGCACGAATTCACACACTAATTCCGACCATGCTACACTTCCCTCACTCCCTTCCACCATTAGATTGCATTGATCTTAGCTCTTGATCTTTTGGATTGGGATTAGTAGGGGGCCCTTTTGTGTGGCATCGCACCACTATCTGCATGACACCTCATGGTGGAAATGGTTGGTGGACATGGGTGGGGGAAGACTAGCATTTTCGCAATAATTCACTTAAATTCCATTTTATCCTAGAAATTTCCAATATTGATAATAGGCAAATCAATTTGATTGGGGGTGCACCAAAATACAAATTATTACCTCTGGATTGGTACGCCTCAAATAATACAGTACCCCATTAACAGTCATGGGAGTTTCCGCTGTAGATTTTGCCCACAATTGAAAATGAGCAATTGGCTCATTTTGAATTCCGACAAAAACAACATTCTACTCACTACGGAGATGATTCCATCGTTTCTATATTTTGAATTCAGACATTTCATGAGCGGACATTCTATCAGCTAGTGTGGAAAAAAAATAATCAAGCCTACCTATCTATATGGACCAAAAAAAAATCTTGAGCATGTACATAACTAGGATTACCAACTCGAAAATAAACATTTGTTTGTTTTTGTTTTTATGCTAGAAACAGTGAATGATCCAATTATCTCAATGCTTCTGTTATTCTTGCACGATTTTCTATACAACCTAAAACAAAATACTCCATCCGTTTCTGGAAAAGAGATACTTTTATTTTTTCAATTTGGCCTATTTTCCAAAAACAGAGGGAGTAATATTTTGCAGAACCAGGTTGACGCTCCCAACTTAATGTCATTTTAGTTTTGTTTAATTCCTGAAGTCAGCAAAGACACGGTCATTTCAAAGGAATGTTCATCCTTGCACGTTACTGACATTCATTTTGGTACAAATTCATCCCTGAACTGTGAATTAGTCAGTAAGACGGCCTCTTCAGCAATCAATTGAACATTTCCATATCTAGTAAACTACTTGGCAAAAGTCGCATCTTATATAGCTACCTAGATCTCCAATAAACTGCCCACTTGACTCAATATTCTATTCTTTGCAAATTCACAAAATATGTTTAGCAACTATTACAGAAAGAGCTGATTAAGCAATTTAACAATCCTATCTTTCTTCATCATCATTTTCCTTAATAACCAGAGCAAAGCCATTGGTAGTGCACCAATCATGCGTCCACGAGTGTTTTTCCGATCGATCTTCTTCTGGGTATTGTTAACATTTGCAGGGTCTGGAATGGTGACTGCATCAACGTTTTTCCAGACAAAACGACCCACATGTAAAGCCAAATGTGGAAATGTTAGTATTCCATATCCATTTGGTATATATATGATGCTGCAGGTAGAGATAGGTGCTCCATTAATGGAGTTGGGTCAGATTTTGGTATTACCTGTAATACTTCTTTTAACCCCCCTAAGCCCTTCTTTGGCACAGGTAAACATGAAGTTTAAGTATATCAGAGTCTGAGATTAGATTGAAAACTAACAAGGTAGCCAGAGTTTGTTATGAGTTTTCATAATCATACCGCTATCTGGTCTTTCGACCAATGTAGCTATGCACTGTTTGCTGAGAAGGATCAGTACACATTTCATGCATCTGATCTTCTTCTTCCCTCCACTGACTTTATTTCCAAAGGGAGTAATATGCCTCTCGTTCTTGATTGGGCCATAGGGAATAAGACGTGTGAGGAAGCAAATAAAGACTTGGCATGCCAAGAGAACAGTAAATGTATCAATTCTGATAATAATCAAGGATATCGTTGCGTTTGTTCCGAAGGCTATGAAGGGAACCCTTACCTCAGTCCTCTGATGCCAAGGTACGTACGCATTTCATTTCTATCCTAGTGACAGTTAAATGCATGCAAAAGAAATTGAGCTATATAAATATTTGGTTTATATGCTTGTTGAACAGATATTAACGAGTGTGAAGATCAGAGTAGAAATGACTGCGTAGAGTCGACTTGCAAGAATACAATAGGGAGTTACAACTGTATCTGCCCTGAAGGCAGTCTTGGTGATGGTAGGAAAGCTGGGCTTGGTTGCTTTACCAAGAAAAAAGTACTATTAAGAGTTGCTTTAGGTAGTTACCAAGACTCATTTCCCCTTGCTAAATTGTTTTACATGATAATGGATCATAGAAAGATTGGCAAGTTGATCGCAGCATTCTATTTGTTAGTTTCTTGTTCTATATTTGTTCGCCAAATTCTTATTATATAGACTCTAATACTAATTAGTTCATGCAGGTACTGGCTTGGGGATTTTGTTTCTAACAGTTGTCTGTTGTTTGTTGTACTTCATCATAAGGAAAAGAAAAGAAATCAAACTCAAAGCAAAATTCTTTGAGCAGAATGGTGGATTGTTATTGAAACAAAATGTACCCTCAGATGAAGGTGGCGTCGAATCAACTAAGATATACACAGCAAAAGAGCTAGAAATAGCAACAAACAATTATGATGAGAGTCGGGTTCTTGGTGAAGGAGGTTATGGTGTAGTATACAAGGGGATTTTGTCAGATAACCGAGAAGTAGCTATTAAGAAGTCCAAAATATTTGACCAGGGTCAGATTCAGCAATTCATAAATGAAGTTATTATTCTAACTCGGATTAATCATCGCAATGTGGTAAAGCTTTTGGGTTGTTGTTTAGAGACTGAAGTTCCTTTGCTTGTTTACGAGTATGTCTCTAGTGGAACCCTTTATCAGCATATCCATTGCAAGAGAAGCCAAATGTCATCTATCTCAAGACATGCATGCATGATTATAGTTAAAGCTTATTTTGTAAAATTTATATTTATTTATATCCATTTTCTTCTTTCTCTTGGCATTGGGACGTGACGTTCACTTATTTGTGATCGATGGGAGCGGCTCAATAGATGTGAACGAGTGTGAGGATCTAACCAACAATCCTTGTGTTGGATTTTGCAAAAACACTATTGGGAGTTACACTTGTTCTTGTCCTAAGAGCAGTCGCGGGGACGGAAGGAAAGATGGAACTGGTTGCACTCCAAAAGTAAAAGAACATCTAACAGTAAAAATCGCAATTGGTACGATTTCTTGGCTAATTATGTACTAACAGTATTCTTGATTAATTTATTTACAAATCGATCTTGATATGAAAAATCATGCATGATGCAGGTGCTGGCGTAGCACTACTGTCCTTAATTGTTGGCGCTTCTTTGTTATTCTTGTGCATAAAGAAAAAAAAGTTATCCAAGATCAAAGCGAAATTCTTTCAGCAAAATGGTGGTTTACTACTAAAACAAAAACTAGGCTCGCAGGAAAACAGTGTTGAATCAAGACAGATCTTTACCGCGAAAGAGCTAGAATTGGCAACAAACAATTATGATGAGAGTCGGGTTCTTGGACGTGGAGGCTATGGTGTAGTGTACAAGGGAATTTTATCTGATAATCGGGTAGTTGCTATAAAAAAGTCTCAAGTAGTTGTTAAGAGTCAGATTGAACAATTCATAAATGAGGTGGTCATTCTAACTCAAATTCACCATCGAAATGTAGTGAAGCTCTTGGGATGTTGTTTAGAGACTGAAGTGCCATTACTTGTTTATGAATATGTTTCTAATGGTACTTTCTTCGAGCATATCCATCGGAATGTTGCTGGGTTGCCCTCAATTTCCTGGGAAGCTCGTTTGAGGATCGCAGCAGAAACCTCTGGGGCGCTTGCATATTTACAATCAGCAACTGCTATACCAGTTATTCATAGAGATATAAAATCTACTAACATACTGTTAGATGAAAATTTCACCGCAAAAGTATCAGACTTTGGAGCATCAAGGTTGATACCTTTGGATCGAACTCAAATAACCACGAACGTTCAAGGAACAATAGGATATTTAGATCCAGAGTACCACCAGACGAGCCAACTGACAGAGAAGAGTGACGTTTATAGTTTCGGTGTGGTTCTTGTTGAGCTGTTAACAGGAAAGGAACCAATATATATTGATGAGATATCTCGACAGCACAAAAATCTCACAGCATATTTCATTTCATCACTAAAAGATGGGGGAATGTTTGACCTTCTTGACGCTCGAGTAACGAAGGAAGGCAAGCAAGAGCAAATCGTAATAGCCGCAGAGCTTGCAAAAAGGTGTCTAAACTTCAAAGGTGAAGAAAGGCCTAAAATGAAAGAAGTAGCAGCCGAGCTAGAAAGCATAAAAAGGATGCTAATTTAAGTGCTGATCACTACTTCCCATGCATGCTTCAAATACAAAGAAATGACAGCTGCTAATTGGCGAGGCTTCTCTTAAATATAGCCCAAGCTTTTATTAACCATAGTCCATTTGACTTTGGTCAATACAGTTAGACTATAATTTTAAGTTTGACATTTTCTATTATTAATCGTAGCCCATAAACTAGGTTAGTGAGTCGTTAAGTTGGTAACCCGGTGATTCAGTAACCACTTGAACAAAAAATCCGTTACCACAAGTCTAGAGTCATCGAAAAGAACAAAAATTCTAACATCTTTGTTGTTGATGGCTTGATCGATCCCCACAAATACTTTTTCATTTTCGCATCGCTTGGACATTTATCAACACCAATGATTGGAACATCGAAAATGGAAGTACACAGGAAAACAAGTTTGAGAAGATTCTGAGTGCCTTTTCTAAGAAAGCTTCCCAAAATGTTGGAGTCTTCACTAGGAAATTAAAGCTTCCCAACATGGACTTTCATCGGTTCTTTATTTTCGTGTCGCTTGGACATCTTTATTGCATCAATGATAAGAATCGCAGCATCCGCTTGAGTAGCACCATATATCATATTTGATAATAAAATCTTTATCTTTATGACTAGGAGAATCGGCACAACAACATGATACTTCTTCGAACTACCTTAAAGAGTGATGGCTCTCCCGTTTCTCTCTCCTGCTCTTCCCCTCCCTTCTTCCTGTTTCTCAGATTTTTCATCTCCCCAATTCCTAATCTAAATCCTCTTTACGTTCATTTTTAGTCCTCATCCTTATTTCAATCCTAAGCAATTCTCTATTTTCATTCTTACTTTTTCATTATGTCTACCTCGATTCTAAATCCCTCATCCTTCCAATATATTATTATTGAAAAGAAGTTCTTTCAACTCTCTACCCATAAAGCTCGATACTCTGATGTAATCCTTATAAAAGAATTCTCATCTTCATCGTCTATGCAAGGAGAGATTTCTTTATCTCTTGCTTCTCATCTAAAAAAGCTTATTATGATTGTCTCTGAAAATGGTGATTCACCAGCTAGTACTTGGAAATACTATGACAATAAGGTTTGGATGGTTATTAGAAGAGTTACTAATAAGAAAGGATCTTACCTGCATATCATCCTTGATCAACATATCAGAAAAATTGATCCAGTCTTTTTTTTCATTCCAGCCGGAGAAAATAATATTGGTTGGAAAAAGTTTGGTTCTGCACTCTCAAATCTCATTCAACATATTCACTATTCTCATTTTTGACCAACATTTTTTACCATGTTAAGGGTATGTTTTCTTATGGGACCATTAAAATGTTGCTTGTCTCATTTTCTAACTATTCTTGTAGGAAGAACTATCCGCTGTTAGGGGTATGTGGTCATCTATATCTTTGGTTTTAGGAGGAGATTTTAATGTGGTCAGATTTATGGATGAAAAGAAGTTCTGCAAGAGAAATTCAAAGAGCATGCTTGATTTTAATGAGTTCATTAACCACTATGAGCTGATTGATTTTCCACTGAAGGGAGCCAGATTTACCTGGACAAATGGAGATGAAAATCCCATTCTCTGTAGACTAGACAGGTTTCTAGTTACTTTAGAATTCGAACAGAAATTTCCAATGATTACTCAAACTGCACTATATAGACCCATATCTGATCATTTGCCGCTTCTTCTTGATACTGTCGATGCTTCTTGGGGTCCTCCTCCTTTCAGGTTTGAAGTGATGTGGTTCCTTGTACCTGGCTTTATCGACAAAGTTAAAGAATGGTGGAGCAATCTCTCTTTCTCAGGTACTCCTAGCTCTACTCTTTGGTTTAAATTGGAAGAACTCAAAAAAATAAGTGGAACAGAGAAGAGCTAGGAAATCTTAAATTAAAAAAACAAAAACTTCTTCATGAAATTGATTCCGTAGATAGAATTGAGGAGAGTCAGAGAACTAGTGCTGATCAAAGGTCCTCACGGCTCAAAGCTAAGTTTGAATTTGAGAAAGTTTCTATCATGATGGAAAGGTTTATAAAACAAAATTCTAGAGTGCAATGTTTGAAGGAGGGCGATAGAAACACATCTTTCTTTCACAGTTATGCCTCTCATAGAAGAAGGTTGAACATGATTAAACATTTGATGGTTGATGGTGTTTTTACTGAAGATAGATCCAAAATCAAGAATAACATCATTAATCACTTTGAGCAGTTATTTAAGGAAGAATTGGTTAACAGACCTCCTATTAAAGATCTTGATTTCAATTGTATTTCTGAAGAGGAAGCTAGTACTGTTGAAAGAGATATTTCCGAAGAGGAAGTTGTTGAAGCCTTAAACGATCTTGAAGCAATCAAAGCCCCTGGTCCTGACAGTTATCCCATAATTTTCTTCAAGAAGTGCTGGTCTTTTATCAAAGAAGACATCATGAGCATCATTGCTTAGTTTAACACCCAAGGTAAAATTAATCCCCTACACAATGCTACTTTCATTTCTCTAGTACTAAGAAAAACCATGTGGAGAGTGATTTGGACCTTAGACCCATCAGTTTGCTTACCAGCATTTACAAAATAATTTCCAAGGTTCTTGCTACCAGACTCCGCACTTTGATTCCCAAGCTAATCTCAGATACCCAATTTGCTCCTGTTGAGGGTAGGCAGATTCATGACAGCTTCCTGATTGCCAACGAATTAGTGGATTCAAAGAATAAGGATAACTCTTCCGGGATTATATGCAAAATTGATTTGGAAAAGGAATTTGATAGGATCAATTGGTCTTATTTGCAAGACATTTTAAAGAAAATGGGTTTCAAAGATAGGTGGTGCAAATGGGTCAATTTCTGTATTTCTTCGGCAACCTTCTCAATTCTCATCAATGGTTCTCCTTTCGGTTCTTTTGGTTGTTCAAGAGGTGTTCGTCAAGGTGATCCGCTCTCGCCACTTCTTTTTAATATAGCAATGGATGGACTTTCCATGTTTTTGGACAAAGCCTCTCGCAATGGTCTTATCTCTGGTTTTTCTGTAAAGGATGGTGGTAAGAAACTTTCACATCTTCACTATGCGGACGATACTATTATGTTTCTCAAGTATGACTGGGAGGAATTACATTTCATCTTTAGTGCGTTAAAATGTTTCGAGTTATCTTCTGGGTTGAGAGTTAA
Source organism: Papaver atlanticum (assembly GCA_023531105.1). NCBI lineage: Eukaryota > Viridiplantae > Streptophyta > Magnoliopsida > Ranunculales > Papaveraceae > Papaver > Papaver atlanticum. The sequence goes on from JAJJMB010012638.1 coordinate 10,003, forward strand.
TAATGCAAAAATCAGATTGGTTGGTATTGGTGATACTCCATTGCTTGATTCTTGGGCTGGACAGTTAGGTTGTTTAACTGATAAACTACCTATCATGTATCTTGGGCTACCTCTTGACGCTAAATCTAACTCAAAGGCACTATGGGATCCTGTCATTGACAAGTTTGATTGCAATTTGGCTACATGGAGCAAAGTACATCTCACTAAGGGAGGTAAAATTACTCTCATCAAACATGTTCTTACTAGTCTTCCATTATATTATTTTTAGTACTTTCAAGGCGCCAGTCTCAGTTATTAATCTTCTTGAGAAGAAAATCAGAGATTTCCTTTGGGATAATGGTGAAGATAAAAAGAAACATCTTGTAAATGGAACATTTGTTTGTACTCCAATTGAGAAAGGAGGTCTGGGAGTCAAGAATCTTCAACAATTCAACTTGGCAATGATTGCCAAATGGAGTTGGCGTTATGGCTTGGAGAAAGACTCTCTGTGGTATTCCATTATCACTGAAAAATATTGCTTATCTACCTCGCACTGGGTTCCTGACAAAGTTAAAGGCTCATATGGCACATCATGTTGGAAAGGGATAGCTAAATATGCGGATAAGGTAACTCAATTTTCTTCTTTAGTTGTTCAAAAAGGAAACTTCGCATCTTTCTGGTGTGATTTATGGGTTGGCAATAATACTCTTAGATCTCAATTTCCATCATTATATAAACTCAGTAGAAATAAGAATGAATCTCTTTCATCTCATATTGTCACTGCTGGGAATACAAGAAGTTGGAATTTACATCTAAGAAGATCTCTTTTGGATGAAGAGGCAATACATCTAGCATCCTTATTAGATATCATTGGTCCGGAGCCTCCCTCTCTTTGTGATACAGATGATAGAAGAAGATGGTCTCTTTCCCCTACCGGCAATTTCTCAACGGGTTCTCTATATGCAGCTCTACACTAAGGTAATAGCTTCCTGCTTTTCCCTTATAGAACTATCTGGAATAACAAGGTTCCACACAAAATAAATTTCTTCCTATGGATCGCTGCCCATGATAGGATTATTACCATTGATAAGTTTGTAGACTGGGGTTACCATCATGTCAATAAATGCATACTTTGTAATTGTGCCGAGGAAACTATAAAGCACTTGTTTTTCGAATGTTCCTTCGCTAGAAGTATTTGGTCTTACATCCTTCTATTTCACGGAATTCATGGTGTTTGGCCTTCCACCATCCTCAATTTGCTGCAAGTGTGGCATACACTCAAGGATCCTGCTGATGACAAGCTAGTTTGGTCACTGATTCCGGGTGCTGTTTTGTGGAGTATATGGACCGAGAGGAACCTGAGAACTTTTGAAGATAAGGTTACAGACGTCGATTTAGTTGGGCAGAATACTAGAGCTTCGTTATTCTCCTGGGCATCTATTTTTAAACATAGTTTGAATGGGAATTCCAGTAGTGCTCTATATAATTGGGATCTGGTGTTTTTGTAACTCTCTGCACATCATTTATTGTAACTCTTTTGTTTTCTCTAACTCCTTGTAAGAGTTATCTTGTATATTCTTCATTCTCTAATAAATTCTTCTTTATCAAAAAAAAACATGATACTTCTTCCGTTTATAGTGTGAAACTCATGTTTACTCAAATTAGTGTGTTGTGTATCAAGGCCTGTTTTTTCTTAATTCAATATTTTCATGGCAAACGTTAGAGTACAACTAGATATGGTGCCAAAAACAAGTTTTTAGTATGTGCAAATCATTACACTGTGTACTAAATATCTTATTGAATGATGAAGCTTAAGTGGGAAAAACAGGGATATCGTCTTTTTGTTAATCGTCTGTTCAGGGAAAACCTCTTTTTTTTATTTTAACTTTATCCCTTGATGTACTTATTAAATCGAGATGATTGGGTTAACTAGTTTTTTACAATATTTGAAAACTTAAATTCTAGGGTTTATGACAAGAGGAAGTTTAAGGGAATATTAGGTTTTGATCAAAACAGGTTATCTTTTTAAAATCGGATAAAAAATTGAATCCATTCAAATATGTTTGGATCGGTTATATCTCAAGTTAACTCACTTAGTATCAACTCAGCAAGACAACAAATATATTTTGGGTTATGATTTGGGCTATGGTTGATAAATTGAAAAAAGAATTATGGGTTTTAAATAAAAGGGTTATGGTTAATAATAGCATGGGCTACATTCATCTTAGCTGTTTGTGTTTGTGATTCTGACTAACTCATTGAGGTTTCGGATTTGACTGGGGCCCCACGTAATCAGGTGGGGCCTGTCAAGGAAGCAAATCTAAAAGTAGCTGTCTTGTCTCTGTTTGGTCCGTCTTTAAAGGCTTTTAACCTTATTTTAACTCTTAACAGGTCCATACCTGTTATCCAAACCAAATCATAAGTTATTCAACAAAAATGCTAGGCATCCCCCAAAAACCATCCCTAAGTTGTCCCACGTTATGTGTCATTGAAGTAGAATGTGCCACCTATTGGGGATGAAGATGAGGGATAGATTTGGGGGATATGTAGTACCGTCGGTTTGGATTGTTGTTCGAATTTGAGTTAGAGTGGACCTGTTCAAAGGGTTTTGTGTGATTCAGATCAATTATGGTGGTAAGAATTCATGGGTTTTGTTATCGTCGATAAACCAAGAAATCAGGGAAATACCGGAAAGAACTTGAAGGCGTGAAGATGGAAATACTGGCTTTGTGCTGCTACTAAGGAAGGTGTGAAGATTTTGGGTCGTCAAGTTTGAAGTTTGAACCTGAGGCAGGAAAAAATAAGGTAACATTGATGTTACTGATTTTATGTTTTCCTGACATGTTCAAACAAATTTTAGTATTATGGAATTTGTGCATCTCAAACAAATTTGATTGCTGTGGTTTAGAGCTGCATCATTGTTGCTTTCCGCAAGAATTACAAATGCTATATTTTGGTCTAATAGATGTGTTAGTGATGAGTGATAAGGTGTGAATGGAATTTTATATGAAGTTCAGATTAGGAATTCTTTGCTGCATGTTCTTAGTTTTCTTTGATTTCCGAAGACAAATTCTGCACTTCTGTTGGTGCTGGTCATGTGTGAGTAAATAAAGCAAGGCCGTTATAGCTGCTTGAGTAAATAATTGTTAGCATTACAAGCTGAGGTTTGTTGGTAATCATTTTATTGTTGTTTTCAGGTCAGTGAGTGTGCCACATAAAATCTGGATATCTAGTTGTATTGGTGATTTAAGTGCTTCATGCTGCCCATAATTGACTGGTTACTATGTGTTTGTTTACTATGAGTCTGGTTTCTTTGAGCTCTTTATATGAACTGTGTGCATGAATGTTGGTAATTGTCGTTTTCAGTTTATGGTCTTCACATATGGAGTTGGTGTTCAGTTGCGTGCAATATCATTTTATGTCAGAGTTTATAAGTTTATCTGTGCAACCAAATAATTGCGGATTGATAAATTGGGGTTTTGTTGCAGGATAAGGTACTGAGGCAGCGACTTTAAGAGAGTGAACATAAATTGGAGTTATCAAGGCCGCCATTAGATGATGCTAAAGATAGAGTTACTCAACTTCAATCAGAGGTCATTATAAACCCTGAACTTCCTTAGGGTATCTGTATGATATTGTAGTTTCCTTCACAATTGGAGTTTTCTTTTTTACTTATTTGCATCATGCAAATATTTCCTGGATGAGAGGAGACTAAGTTTTATCTTCTGAGGAATAACCGTTAAATTTTACAGGTTCTTATTTCCAGCTCTTGGTCGTTTACTTTTTGGGTATGATATTGGCGTCATTTCAGGAGATACTATCTCTTTGCAGGTATACTGTTTTTCGTTTTGTTCGGCTGCTCTTGCATGTTGGTATACACTAGTTTGTTTATACTGTTGATATGGACCTCATGAATTCACACTTGAGACATTCTATAATTGATCTTATTAAAATATTGGTATTTAACCACTTAACAGTCACCAAAGCTTAGGGGGACAACATAGTTCAATCTATTTTCCATACAGCTTGGTCTTGTGGTATGTTTGATAACTGATTTCTGTCACCGTCTTCAAGTTAACATGCTTCGGTCTGTTATAATATTCTAGTTTACCCGAGTTATCCCTAAATTGTAGTTTGGTTAAAATTGTCTTCGTTTTGTTGTACAGGTTAGTGGTTTATCTTTATAGAGCTTTTGTTGTACACTTGATAACTTTCAGGCTTCACACTTAAGCCAAAGTAGGGTGAGAAATAAACTTGATAGATTATGTTGGGCGCGTAGGTGGTAACACAACATATGTAGCTTAAACCAAGGTTCTATAACTGATGTTTGGACTTCTTTTTGTTGTGTAGCGACGCTTCCACAAGGGGTGCTCTGGCATTGAGGGACCTTGGACTTTCAGCCCCCTCATCTTTGATAAATCGTAATTTAAGTGAGTCCATTGTTTCTCCATTACCACCATCTTATTGCTGTGTTCTTTATTTTTTCTTAAAAGTGTGGTTTACCTGTAATGGACACCCTTATTCAATGAACTGTAGATGCAACATCAAGAAGTTTCAACAAAGACGAAAACATTACATGATGCATGTGACCGACTAGTATGGCTTTGAGCTTTTACGACCACTCTGTTACAAAATAATTCGTAACATAAAAAAGTTGTTACGAATTGACGCGTAGTAACGGCGGAGTACCATACAAACACCATTGCGAATCCCTAGTGGGCCGTTACAAAAAGTTTGTAATACCCCTTTTTGCAACAGCGCTCAGCCGTTACAACCCCTTTTCGTAATGTGCAAAAACTGTTACAACTAGTAAAATGTGAAATTGAACTACCTAACCACGTTCACAACAAGAAGTGCATAATTTGAATAATTATTGGTGCATAACATCGGGTATTACCTGCTAACTGTGTTTGTTTGCATAATTTGAATAAGTCAACGCTTCTTTTCTTTTTATTATTTTTGCCAAAAAAATAATAATCCAATCAACAGATTAGAGAGTCTCTGACCAGATTTATTTCTCCCATTTATCACGGTTTGTGGTTTGACCCGACTTGCTTCCCCATAATGGGTAAAACCCGAACTCATCGTTTGATAATCCAAAACAGAGTCCAGACTCCCAAATACTTGACAACAGTACTCATTAGATCAGGCTGATGGTATTTACTACAACTTAGCACCACTTTTAGACAGTTTCAAACGAAATGGCAGTGGAGAATCCAGAGCTACAACTTAATGGGGGCACTTTTTGTAGAAACATAAGACCTAAAATCATCAGTAAACATGGACAACAAGATTGGGATTACTTTTATCAGCACAATTACGTTATTGGTGTAACCTTTGTTTGGATTAGGAGTTGTAGTCAACAACGTCCCGTTTTCCGGAGTTTAATACGGATATCTAAAACTACACTAGAATTTTTGAATTAAAATGAAAAAGTTTTTCCAAATTATTACTATTTCTTAGTAAAAAAAGATCATAAAATTATAATAGACTATAAGAGACTATACGTCAGTATGTCACTATGTTTTACGTCATCCAATATGTCACTCTCCGTCTGTTACTTTTAGTGTCTGTTAGGGTTCTATCTTAGTTTCGGTTATCTCCACCTAGTCATGTCTTCTCAGGTGTATCTTTGTTTGTGTTTAAGACATTATCAATTAATAGAACAACTTATCTATTATGGTATCGAGATCTTAGGTTTTACGTTTCCTTGAACTTCAAGCCGCCATAGCCTTAAATGACGTTTGAAGGTGATAATCATGCAAATCATACCAATAAATCACAAGCTTCTTCTTACAAAGACAATTTTCCCTCGTCAATTCCTTTCTTCAACATATAAAACTACGTCTTTGCAACATTAGATGATACAAACTACCTGGTTTGGAAATTTCAGATGGAATCCATCCTTATCAGCTCAGATCTGTGTGGTCTTGTTGATGGAACCATTCATGTACCTCCTTCTATTATACAAATCGATGGTAAAGACCAACCTAATCCAGATTTCACTTTGTGGAGAAAGTGGGACAGATTTGTGATTAGCTGCTTGAATGCAACCTTTTCTCCATAAGTTTCCAAAGATATTCTGGGTCAAACTACTGCCTTACAATTTTGGAACTACCTTGCTAAAACCTTTTCAACTTATTTTGTTTCTCGCAAATCTATGCTTCGAAATCAGGTATTTAAAATGAAGAAAGGGTTTGATTCTGTTACTGAGTTTTTGCAAAAGATTAAAGAAATTTCCGATGCTTTATCTGCTATTGATGAATGAGTGAGTGATTCATATTTGGTTATGCATATTTTGAATGGCCTTGGTCGTGATTTTGATAATTTTGTTATATCCGTACAAAATCGTGATGTAAATCTGTCCTTTCATGAGTTAAAATCTCATCTGATTCAATATGAGCATTGGATGAAAACCAGTTTACTGAAACCACCATGGCTCTTGAAAGTGTCACGTCTTCCGCATTTTTTTACCAAAAAGACCTTCCCTGCTAATGATGCTAGTCCATCTTCACCTTATATACCACCAGATTATAGTTCATGTATTTGTCAGATTTATAAACAAAAAGGTCACTCTGCTTATAGATGTCCATACAGATACTCTAGTAACACTAAAAAATGTGGACCTAAGCCACAACCTCACAGTTTTATCCAGACATTATCCTTCTCAAACCATGATCATTGGTTGTCTGATTCTGCAGCTACCAGCCATATGACTAACTCTAAAGGCATTCTTAAGAACCAATCTCCTTATAATGGACATGATAAAGTTTTAGTCGGTGATGGTAAATTACTTCTTATTAAATTAAATAGGAAATACCAATAGGTCCTAGAAATAATATATTAGAGTGAGTTTGTTCCAGTTGACCAAGTCAACTGTCTGTTTGGTCATTTTCTAAAATATATATTATTGTTTGGTCCTAAAAATAATGGTTTGGTCCTAGGATGACGTCATGGATGATGTAATTGTCATCTTGTAGTGGCAGAAATACCCTTTTGGGTCCATTACATCATCCATGACGTCACCCTAGGCATATATACTCAATTATCAAGAGAGATGAAATCATTTTCAGATTTACAATCTCTCTCATCTTTCTTTTCTTTTCCATATCTACTTTCTTCTCTTTTTCTTTTTATTTTCTGCTGCATAGAAAAGATGAAGATTTTCTAGGGTTTTAATTTGCAGAGATGAAACAAGAAACGAAATAAACGAGTTTTTCTTGAAGATTTCTAGGTTTTTAGTCTGCTGCTGCTGTTGAAGTTCATCTTCGTCGCTGCTGAAGATGTAAACGAGCTTTCTTGAAGATTTTTGATCTGCTGCTGCATCTGTTTTAAGATGTTGAAGACGACGATGAATCCGATCTGTTTGATGAAGACGACGACGAATTGTTTGATGAAGACGACGACGACTATGGATCCGATCTGTTTGATGAAGACGATGGAAGATGATGTTGCTGCTGGTGTTTTAAGACGACGATGTTGCTGCTACTGTTGAAGACGTCGAAGAAGATGAAGATGATGATGTTGTTCATTTTTACAAATGAACTCTGTTCTTTTAGGTTTTTATCAAGAGTTCATTTCTGGAATGAACTCTGTTTTTTTAGGTTTTTATCAGGAGTTCATTTCTGGAATGAACTATGTTTTTTTAGGTTTTTATCAGAAGTTCATTTCTGGAATGAACTCTGGTTTATATAGGTTTTTATCAGGAGTTCATTTATGGAATGAACTCTGTTTTTTTAGGTTTTTATCAGGAGTTCATTTCTTGAATGAACTCTGTTTTTTTAGGTTTTTATCAGGAGTTCATTTTTGGAATGAGCTCTGTTTTTTTAGGTTTTTATCAGGAGTTCATTTCTGGAATAAACTCTTTTTTTTTAGGTTTTTATCAGGAGTTCATTTCTGGAATGAACTCTGTTTTTTTAGGTTTTTATCAGGAGTTCATTTCTGGAATGAACTCTGGTTTATATAGGTTTTTATTAGGAGTTCATTTATGGAATGAACTCTGTTTTTTTAGGTTTTTATCAGGAGTTCATTTTGACGATGAACTCCTGATAAAAGGTGATTTCTGAAAAATAAGTAAAAATTAACAGGAGTTCATTTTGACAAATGAACTACTACAAAAAATAAGTTGGAATTAACACAGAAGGGTACTTTGGTCCATTTAATATTTTTAAATAATTATGGACCAAACAGTAAAGGCGTTTTCCCAAAGGACCAAACAAACATGGGACCACCTAAAAAAGGACCAAACGATTATTTTCCCTTAAATTAATTGGTGACACAATTTCGGAAGCTACTGACTCTCAAATAGCTCTTAAGGATATTCTGTATGTGCCTAACTTGAAGCAAAATCTTGTGTTAGTTGGTAAACTTACTAGTGACAACAGTTGTTTAGTTGAGTTTTCTCTTTGGTGTTACTCAATAAAGGATTTGAATACTCAGTGATATGTTTTAATTTTGTTGTAAAAAGTGATAAGTAGAGTTCGTTCAACTCGGGCTTGTGAAGGATTTTCAAAAATTAAATAAAGTTGTTTCAACAATAATAAGAAAACACCGAGACTCTGGATTCCACCATTAACCAATTAAGTGATATAATCTAATCAATATTCATGCAACTCTTTACGTTTAAAGTGATTCTAATATTTTGCAAAAGTAGATTTTTGGAATAACAAGTGTATTTCGAAAGCATAGAATATCAAAAACATAAGTCTAAGCATAATCTATCAAGAGAAATCACAATTGTTTAAGAAAAATCATTCAATCAATTCAAAATCAAAGCAAATAATCATATAAGAAATTGCAAAAATAATTAAAATAGAATTATACCACTTTTCATGGAACAATGGCTTCCTCCATCGCCTCGGCTAAGGGGTTTAGCTCCTCATATTAATCACTTGCTCAAAGTACATATTTATAGCTCAAAAGTTGATTAAAAGAGTAAAGGAATACACTGTAGTTGCTGAAGGTCTAAAACAGAAAACAGAATCGTCGGTAAAGGTCTTCTGTGACTTCAGGAAACTGCTTATAAACGATACTCAGCTGCTGCAGTTGAACTACGATACTTGTATGCGACGGTTCTATGTGGGTCGTATGTTCTTCTTTGTCTTCTCCGGTAACAGCAGCAGCAGCAGAACGCGTTTTCCTGCAAGTTGATTTTTTTGGCTCTGTGGTGTTCTAAACTTCCCCTAAAGTCTTCCTCTTCTTCCTAGGATTTGTACCAACCCTTTTATACATAACAGAGTAAGGAAAATTCGAGAATATCTTTGATTTTTCCCTCCCCAACAAGTCACGATAATTTCTTTTTTTCATCAGCTGCACGTCTCCTCAGTCAATCCAAGCTGTCCAAACTCTTCCTGTGATAGAATCAAATCTCTAAGAAGAGTTTCCTTCCTCTTCTTCACGTAAGTTTCCATAAATAAACCAAGAAACTTGCCCAAAATAAACCGTGATATTTTTAACCTTTTTTCGCCTCCAATTCGAGTCCTAGCCACTTTGGATCCATTCCAACACCCTTACCTCGCCTGTTAGGTCCATAGGAGCAAACCCAATCAAATTCAGCCCTTTAATCTCCATAAAAATCGATCAACAATCCAACCCTAAATCCGTCTGTGAAAGAAATTTTTCCCGCCAGTTTTCGGTTTTTGAAAATGTGAAGAAATGTGACTTCCCCCTATCCAGTCCCGGTCTGTGCTTAGCAGCTGCTTGGAAATGGGTTACCCCTTATCCAAAATGAGAGTCCGAATAGCAAATGTCCTCCCAGGTACCTTTAACAACTTTTCGAGCCAATTTTGCCGCAAAAGCCTATTTTTCCAAAAACACCTACAAAGGGATAAAATACCAAAATTAGTACAGAAATGGGTACTAACAGTATACACAAAAGAGATGAAAATAGATATATAAATGCGTCTATCAAATACCCCCAAACTTATTATTTGCTAGTCCCGAGCAAATCAAAACTACAAAAAATAACATCCTAACTCACTGTCGCAGGCATTGTCGATTGCACTTAGCATGTGCAACAAGCCTTTAAACCCCTAGGTTGCCCTAGTGGCCGAGTTATAGTCTCGGGAGGGTTTATCAGAGGTGTACCCACAAAACCTTTACTCCAGTCCCTAGCTATCTACGCAGAACCTTAGAATGCACTAAAGAACCTCCTTGGTTGGCATACTTATTGATTACGGGAGGAAGTACCCTGATGCGAAATTCCAATTGCTGTATATGAGTTTGCACTCAAGTATACTAAAATTCATATATAAGTGACAGATCTCTACTAAGATAGTTGCACTATGGACATCAATATCCGGAGTCAACAAATCACATGGAAAGATTAAGAGATAGATATAGAAAAACATAGCTGGTTTTGATGTTGACTAGGTGAACGGTGTTTTCTCATATCTGTCTGAAGGCCTCCACCAAGATGAACCTATCCTAATGGACTGAGATACCGGTCTGACTAATATCCACACAACTGGCATATACAAGGGAACCAGTGGTCGATAATCCTAATTCTAGATCAACTCGTCTGGCATATATAAGGGAACCAGCGGTCGATTTATTGAACACACATTTATTATTTAATTTTTAATTTTTAATTTTTTAGAACTAACGACATGATTAGATCTTGTAGATCCAAGCGCATGCTTCTTGTCAGCAGATTACATGGTAATTCCCGTGGATCCTGCATTCCACGCTTGTTTAGGCGACGGAGATAGGGAGAACACACACATATTTCTATCCAAGTGTTATAATTTATTCCGATTGGTCTAATTGGTCTGGGTTTTTTTTTTTTTTTTTTATGTATCTCAATCACTCTATTTCACCCTAGCATTGGTAACAACTTGAATCGTGAGCCCCACCTAATCACTTAGAGAAACATATTTGTAAAAGAAACGAAAATAAAAATAGAAATGAAAAGGACTCAACGAGATATGGAGAAACTATCATGTTATTTCTAACACCTGAGCTCTGTGCTTTTATGAATAGACTCTTTTAGATGTTTCCATCTAATCAGATTGGTCCCTCAACTCTTAAACCAAAATGCTTCCATCCACTTAGATTGGTTAGTGCCATCCTTAATAGGTATAAATTTCTAGGCTCTGGAGTTTATAACACAACTAAAAAGTTTCTCCCATACCCCCAAACTTAAATCTAACATTGTCCTCAATGTTCTAAATATAAAATTAAAAGCATGAACAAGGAGAAACTGTTACCATTTGAAGCAAAAGAGTTAAGGAAAGATATTACCGTGTTGCATGAGCATGGGTTACCTCCCAAAAAGTGCTAAGTTTAAAGTCCTCAGCCAGACATCAAGTACCATAAAATGGCTAATTACCTTTCAAATCATATATCAGTAGTCGAAATAACTGTGGGTCATCAGAACAAAATAGCACTGCCACTAATATGAGACAACTGCACAGGATTAGAAAAATTAACAGACGGAGCACAACCTGATCTAAACTTTCTTGCAAGGAAACTGGGTTTATATGTGACGCCCTCTTAGGCTTCATGTGAGTGTCTTGACAAACGTATTTTTCCGAACTATGAGATCCCAATTCCTGGACAGTATCAGGAGGATCGGGTTGTGGAGTCGGGACAGACTCAAGTAATACCTCAGGCACACTAGACTCGAGTCCCAAGTTAGGGACTTCTAATAAAGATACTTGACCATTACTACCCCCAAAATTAGGGTAGTCAGTATTCTCAGACAAACCTCTAATTATTGCTTGAATTTCCGGATCCTTAGAGTCTTTAAAATAATCAAGAGTTTCTTCCAGTTCTCTACCCCCAAACTTAGAGGCATCATTACTCACAGAAAGACATAACACTAGTGACTGAATTTCTGGGTCTGTAGAGTCCTTGAAATATTCGAGAGCTTCTTCTAGTTCTAAAGTTTGGTCATCTATCTTACCTAAGATAATTGTCTCATCAAATTCATCTAAAGAATCACCAAACAAAGTGTCGTCCCAATTATCCTGAACTAGATCCTGAACCAAATTACTAATCATATTCACTTCCTCTAAATCTTCAGAAGGTTGTCTAGTAACATCAAAGACATTTAGCTCAGTGGTCATATTACCAAAGGATATGTTCATAAGTCTGGTCCTACAGTTGATAACGGCATTAGATGTGGCTAAAAATGGGCGACCTAAAATCACCGGTATTTGATTCTATGGGTCAGGGACAGGTTGTGTATCTAGGACTACAAAATCCATAGGATAAATAAACTTGTCGACCTCAATAAGAACATCTTCTATCACACCACGAGGAATTTTAACAGACCTATCAGCTAACTGCAGTGTTATCTTGGTGGGTTTCAATTCACCAAGTCCCAGTTGTAAGTACACATGGTACGGAAGTAAGTTCACACTAGCTCCTAAGTCAAGTAAAGCTTTTTCTACCCTGTGTTTTCCTATCGTGCAAGCAATGGTAGGGGCACCTAGGTCTTTATACTTAGGAGTTGTGGTGTTCTGAATGATCGAACTTATATGACAGGCTAAAAGGGCTATTTTAGGGACACTAAGCTTTCGCTTTCGCGTACACATATCCTTGAGGAACTTGGCATAAGCCGGAAGTTGCCTAATTGCTTCTAGTAACGGAAGGTTTATGGTAACTTTCTTAAAAACCTCCATAATGTCATTAAAGTTGGATTCATTCTTTGTTGGTACTAGTAGCTGTGGAAATGGGGCTCTAGGAATAAAATAGGGCTTCTCAGGAACCGAATTGACATCATCAGAGATTTTATCAGTCTCCTCAGCTATGGATGGTCCTGAGGGGTGAACTACAGTTTGCTCACTTTCGGGCATGTTTACCTTATTGTCTACAACTCTACCACTCCTAAGGGTTCTAATAGCATTCAATTGATTCGATGGTTTTGTACCTACTTCATGAACTCCTCTAGGGTTGGGTTGTGTTTGACTAGGAAACCTACCTTTTTCTCTCAAAGACTCATTTATCAGACCTACCTGGGTTTTTAACTCGGAAATAGCCTGACTATTTTCTTGTCCTATCTTGTTACTAGCTTGTAGACTTAGTTCTACTAATTGCTGAAATTTCGCAGTTTGCTGAGTTAACAACACGAGAGACTCCTCTAGGCTTAGGATTTTCTTATCCGACTGATTCTGAAATTGAGCTTGTCCCAAAGGATTCTTAGCATAACTAAAACCTGGGGGAGCATTAGAGTTACTAAACTGACCTTGATTCTGGTCCTTAGACCATGCAAGGTTCGGATGGTTTCTCCACCCAGGATTATAGGTTTCTGAATATGGGTCAAATTTCTGACGATTATCGAGTCTAGTGTTATTATAAAGAGCATTGGCTTGCTCTTCATTATTATGGCCTTCACAAAAAGGCTCCAATCTACCACTAGCGTGACCCATTTCTAGAACTTCTAACCTTTTAGCTATCGCTGAAATCTTTGCATCTGATTCAAAGCCTCCTTCCACCCTATTAACGTTTCCTCTGCTTAGAAGAATTGTTTTCCGGGGTTCACTACTATTTTCCCATTGTTGGGTCTTTTCGGCGGCTTCATTCGAAAATGCCATTGTCGCATCAACAGTTTGGTTCTCAAACCCACCTGTACACAAAGCTTCTACCGTGGTTATTGTGGAATAATTTAAACCCTCATAAAGGATCTGAACTAGCCTAACCTTTTCTAAACCATGGTGAGGACATTGTGTTAACAAATCATTGAACCTTTCCAAATACCTATACAAAGATTCTCCCTCTTGCTATGAGAATGTGCAGATTTGCGTCCTAATCGACGATGTTTTATGCCTAGGGAAAAACTTATTGAAAAAGGCAGATGTAAGTTGTTCATATGTTTCGATTGACTCGGAAGTCAAACTATACAGCCATGATTTGGCTTTATCTTTTAGGGAAAAGGGAAATAACCTAAGTTTCAAAGCATCATTATCTAATCCTCTAATTCTTAGGGTACTGCAAATTTCTTCAAAATCCCTAACATGGAAATAGGGGTTTTCATTTTCTTTCCCTAAGAAGATTGGAGCATCTGTATGGTCCCAGGTTTAAGTTCATAGGTGGCTTCTGTGTCAGCTAACTTAATACACGAGGGACGAGTAGTCCTAGTCGGATTTAATAAAGCTTTCAAAGTAGCCATTTCTGGTGCTATCAGAGTATTGGGAATTCTCTCCTCAGTAAAAGGAGTACGTTCAAAACAGGACTCTCCGAAAATCGGACCTTCTAGGTCAAGGTAATCGAGATGCTTAGAACTGCTAGGTTGTTCTTTAACAAATCTACCTAGGGCGTCTCTTTTACGTTCAGGCATACAAGAATTTCCTAAAATTGGAAGAATAAGCAATCACAAATCAAGGACGACTCAACCAAATCAACCCTATTGATTTCTAGCAAACAAAAAGCATGCTGGCTCAACTTAGATTGTTTATAGACCCGCTTCTACTCTTCAAAGAGACAACTGGGTACAATTTTAGCAAACCTCGTAGGACTATCCGAATAAAGTAAGTCGAAGAGAAGTAGGAGAAGCTCAGAGGATCATTGATACCCCCACCTCTTTGGCAACGCTTCCCTGGGTTACAAGGCGGCTCTAATCGACTTACAGTAATCTTCCTGAACTTTGAGTTAGGCTAACAAGATACCCAATACGATCCTTTTGAACGACTTTCCTATAAGCTCGTTACCCTATCGGTCTCGTTTTAGTCAATATTTTAAGCTTGGGTTCATCGTTTTCCTAAGGCGAGCAAGAAGAGAACGGTGATGAAATCCGAACCCTTATCTTGTATGGCCAGGCCTTGCCCTTTACTAGGAAAATAAATGTCTGTATTCAGTCCTCAGCATATATGCATATGAAGGAAGACAGTAACTCGCTGACAGGGGATTCGCGAGTGTGTTCAGAATCTTACCTCCCGTTCCAGACGGGGGATGAATCGGTTGTAGTCGACTCGGGCCACTGACTTTTGTGTCAGTGTACGAACCCAAGGTGCAGAAATAATATCGTAATTGTCCTCCTTCTCTGCAAACAGTTTTTATATTTAAGGATACCCTTCCGTAGGGTATATAAAAATAAAAAATAAAAATAGTGTCCAATGTCCAAAAAAGTCCAAAAATAAATAAATTACAAATTAATAAAGAAACCCTAATACAATTTTTTTTTTCTAAAATAAATAAATATACAAAACCCTAAAAAAAATAAACTAAAAATAAAATAAAAAATAACTAAAATAAAATTGTCTTCTTTTCCGTTCTTTTCGCTTTAATCTTTTGCTCCAAGTCTTTACGAAATTACCAAATTCCTTGGCTCTATTTTTTTCTTTACGTTCCAAAACCTGTAGACAAAAGACAAATACCCAAAAACGTAAAATAGAACAAAAACAAATAAAAATAAAAATAAATCTAAAACCCTAAAAAAAGTCCGCATCGGCGGCGCAAAAAATTGATATGTTTTAATTTTGTTGTAAAAAGTGATAATTAGAGTTCGTTCAACTCGGGCTTGTGAAGGATTTTCGAAAATTAAATAAAGTTGTTTCAACAATAATAAGAAAACACCGAGACTCTGGATTCCACCATTAACCAATTAAGTGATATATTCTAATCAATATTCATGCAACTCTTTACGTTTAAAGTGATTCTAATATTTTGCAAAAGTAGATTTTTGGAATAACAAGTGTATTTCGAAAGCATAGAATATCAAAAACATATGTCTAAGCATAATCTATCAAGAAAAATCACAATTGTTTAAGAAAAATCATTCAATCAATTCTCAATCAAAGCAAATAATCATATAAGAAATTGCAAAAATAATTAAAATAGAATTATACCACTTTTCATGGAACAATGGCTTCCTCCGTCGCCTCGGCTAAGGGGTTTAGCTCCTCATATTAATCATTTGCTCAAAGTACATATTTATAGCTCAAAAGTTGATTAAAAGAGTAAAAGAATACACTGTAGTTGCTGAAGGTCTAAAACAGAAAACAGAATCGTCGGTAAAGGTTTTCTGTGACTTCAGGAAACTGCTTATAAACGATACTCAGCTGCTGCAGTTGAACTACGATACTTGTATGCGACGGTTCTATGTGGGTCGTATGTTCTTCTTTGTCTTCTCCGGTAACAGCAGCAGCAGCAGAACGCGTTTTCCTGCAAGTTGATTTTTTTGGCTCTTTGGTGTTCTAAACTTCCCCTAAAGTCTTCCTCTTCTTCCTAGGATTTGTACCAACCCTTTTATACATAATAGAGTAAGGAAAATTCGAGAATATCTTTGATTTTTCCTCCCCAACAAGTCACGATAATTTCTTTTTTCTCATCAGCTGCACGTCTCCTCAGTCAATCCAAGCTGTCCAAACTCTTCCTGTGATAGAATCAAATCTCTAAGAAGAGTTTCCTTCCTCTTCTTCACGTAAGTTTCCATAAATAAACCAAGAAACTTGCCCAAAATAAACCGTGATATTTTTAACCTTTTTTCGCCTCCAATTCGAGTTCTAGCCACTTTGGATCCATTCCAACACCCTTACCTCGCCTGTTAGGTCCATAGGAGCAAACCCAATGAAATTCAGCCCTTTAATCTCCATAAAAATCGATAACCAATCCAACCCTAAATCCGTCTGTGAAAGAAATTTTTCCCGCCAGTTTTCTGTTTTTGAAAATGTGAAGAAATGTGACCTCCCCCTATCCAGTCCCGGTCTGTGCTTAGCAGCTGCTTGGAAATGGGTTACCCCTTATCCAAAATGAAAGTCCGAATAGCAAATTTCCTCCCAGGTACCTTTAACAACTTTTCGAGCCAATTTTGCCGCAAAAGCCTATTCCTCCAAAAACACCTACAAAGGGATAAAATACCAAAATTAGTACAGAAATGGGTACTAACAGTATACACAAAAGAAATGAAAATAGACACATAAATGCGTCTATCACTCAGCAAGTTATTTCAGAAGGATCTAAAGATGGTAATCTTTACCCAATATTCTCTTCTCACACTACTTCTACTTCAGTGTCTCCTGTTCAAGCTAATGGCTAAAAAGGGCACCTCAACACTATGGCATAAGAGGCTTGTCCATCCAGCTAATGCTATTTTTAAGAGACTCCACTCTGCTTTTCTCACCAACATTACTACAATTGACTCTAATTCTCTTTGTCACTCATGCCAGATTGGAAAAAGTAAGAGATTACCATTTTTTTTAGTTCTCATAGAAAGTCAATTGCACCATTACAATTAATTCACTATGACATTTGGGTTCTTGCTCCAACACCATCAACTTTGGGTTTTAGATATTATATACCCTTTATTGATAATTACAGTAAATATCACTGGGTTTATCCAATGAAGACAGGAGATGAGAGCATTGTCTGCTTCAAGTACTTCAAAACTATGTCTGAGAATTTGCTTTCTACTACTATCAAGTATTTTCAATTTGATGGTGCATATGAATTTATCAAGGGAGAGTTCAAAAATTTTCTTGATACTTATGGTATTGTTGTGTGTTGCTCATGTCGCAAGACATCTCAACAAAATTGTGTAGTTGAAAGAAAGATTAGACACATAACCGAAGTTGGCAATACCATTCATTTTGCAGCTTGTTTTCCAAAGACCTTTTGGATTGATTTTTTTTCTTACTACAACTTACTTGATCAACAGAACACCCTCTAAACTGATTGAATCCAAGACACCATATAAGGTACTATTTCCATGATCTTTCTTGTCTTAAAGTTTGTGGCACTAGTGGAAAAAAGCCGTTTTAGGATAGTCAGATAGTTTCGTTTTGGCGAGTTAAAAGACACTTTCAGATTGTCACTGAAAGTGCCGTAGATTCAGTGTCTTTTTCTGGAACGACACTTTCAGGTTGCCCTAAATTACGATAGTTTCAGGGTGCCACTAAGCGCGACACCTGGATTACGTCGTAGATTTACTTTATTTTAATTTTAAAAAAATATGTCAGATCTGGATGGCTGTGTCCATTCTGACTGGGCTCAAAGAATTATGATTCAAATTCAAATTACACTGAAATTTAAATTAAATTACTAAATTTAAATTACAATTCAATTCAAATGACAATTCCATATAAAACTTGATTCTTTTGATACAAAATGAGAGCTCAATTACATTGAATTATACTCATAAATTTAGTCCAAGACTCCAAACTCACTAAAAAAAAAAAGATTCAGCTGCTAATTGAAGAAAAGTGATTACAAGTCCTACAAATTTCAACAACAATTTCAGTCGTTATGACCTTGGCACTGGATTGCTTGAGAGTAGAAGGACAACCCTTTCCAACACTTCCTTATCCAGCAGCAATAGTGATCTTACCATCAACCATGAAATCATTGCAGCTGCATCAAAAATAAAGTTTCACAGTTAACCAAAACGAACTTCAAAATGTATGATGGCGTTTGAATAATAGCACAACAAACAACTTCATAGCTCTCACCATCTCCTTATCTAATTTCAAGATCAACATCACAATAATTGAACCTAACTAGTAAAAAGATGGTTAAGCTACCATACAAAAGCACCCAACACTGAATTAGATTAAGATTGTGGATGGGAGACAGCTGAGCTGCAGTAATCGTGTACTTAATAGCATCATTAATCTTATGACCGAGCAACAGAAAATAGTTATTATGATGGGAAGAAAACTTAGAAAAGTGGTTTGTTAAACTTAAACCATGTCAATGATTCAAACTGCAAGGGCCATATAATGTACGACTAATATTAGGCTCAAGTTATAAAAATTTATAAGGTCACTAGAAACTAGCATACTCATAATAATAAGAAAACATCGAAACTTGATGAGCGATTAAGAAAGATTCACCTTTATTCACCTTCCTCCTTTTCTTTTTCTTCTGGAGGATCCACTGACGATAGTGGTAAAAACGTTGTTCTCGTTAAGATGGATTGGAAATATATCAGGTCTTCGTGCAGGTATAATCTTTCCCACTCCTGCCATAAAAGAGCAATACAATTCACATCAGTTTATGTCATCTCAAAAAAAAATCTCAACTCATCTACAACTGACTGCAATGCTTCACGAAAAATAACAAGACTTAGAAACTACAACTACCCAAAAATATTGGTTCTCGCTATATAGCTAAAATCCAGATAGGCACATTACATTAACACAATTAAATGACATCTAAAATAGTCTTGTAGCTAGAAGATAAGGCTGTCAACACAGTTAGATGTTGACGACAGGAAAAAAAAAGTGAATATCTCGTGAACTCCCATAGCCTAACCATGGTATGTATTTCTACGTATCAAAATGCGACAAAATAAGAAAAGAGAACATGGTTACAACTACTCATAAAACTACCGGAATCTTACAAATGCACAAGGAGAAGTCCAAGGTGATGTTGACATGCGAAACAAGACTTTCTAATGTATTTTAATTCGACAACAAAATAATTTTCCATGTATAGCCTAAATCAGACCATTTGTTTATGGCATAACAAGTGCAAATGAGTCCAATTATAGTGAAATCAAGCACAAAATAGGATAAGTAAGTGAAAGGGGGGGGGGAGGAGATCACCATTGCGAAGTCAAATGCAGTCCAACAATACAAATACAAATGCCAAGTCACACCACTAACAACAGCGGCAACCTCACTCGCCTAACAGCACCACCAGCACACTCCACCACCAATATTAAATCCATCAACAGTGGTGGTTCAAGCCCTGTACATTTAGTGCATTAGTTTTCATTCTACAAGATGGAAACAAACTAAAAACATCAATAGGAAGATTGGAATTAAAGTTTATTCTTCGTTAACTCCAATTTCAATTCCTAAAACACTTGAGAATCAGATCTCCACCCATTCATATTTATTTGTTAAAAGATAGAACAACAAACAGAACTCTAAAAACATAAACTGACATACAAATCTAAAATCATAACATGAAAAAGAATGGTGCTCTCTATCCTTAACTTGAATAGAATCAATAAAAGTGATTAAAGTACGGTGATAAACCTATATGCGGAAACTTACAACACCCCAGGGAAGGAAACATATACGACTCGACCTTCACAAGAAAAATCCAGCATACAAAACAATACATGTCTATGTTGCTATTCAGTAAGCTTGTAAATGAAGAAAGCAAACAAGTGAACAGATCCATGGTTACAATTTCCATTTTGCCAACAAGATCAGTATCCAGTTACTTCTGCAAATCTTCACAAGCGAATGTAAAAAATACAGGACATACATAGAAAAGGGCACCGCCTCACCTTAAATGCAGCATCAAATTACATTCGATTAGTCAATAACTCCTATAAAACAAAATCTAAGTTGTAGACATCAACCTTGTTATTGTAAACATACTTCTACGGAGGGTGTACTCTTGCTCAACTCCATACCTGTTAATTCAATAACAAAAATCAAATCAATAATATTCATCATCTATCTATGAGTTGTCACTATTATCAGTTCTAAACAATGGAATGTGACTGTTTAAAACACTATCATCAGTAATCTCTGAATATGGTTCTAAACAAAGAATTATCTATATGAGTTGTCGGTAAGCTCCGAATACAATGCTAAATAACCAACTATGTATGAGTTTTCGGGTTGTCCATGCTATTTGGGAAGGTCCATTCCTACAAGCATGAAATTTTCAGTTCTTAATAGATACAATCAACATTTTCTATTTGAGTACTTAGAAAGAAAAAA
Organism: Papaver atlanticum; assembly: GCA_023531105.1. Classification (NCBI taxonomy): domain Eukaryota; kingdom Viridiplantae; phylum Streptophyta; class Magnoliopsida; order Ranunculales; family Papaveraceae; genus Papaver; species Papaver atlanticum. The sequence goes on from JAJJMB010012638.1 coordinate 30,603, forward strand.
AACAAAATTACAATATAATCACATGATTATACAATCTAGAGTAGATATGGAAATGACTAGCTAAGGAAGACAACAATGTAGAAAACAAACAAGAGTCTTAAGCAACAGACTCCAAGTCATATCTTCTGCTTCCAGTTCTTCCTAAATGAGCATAAGCACTAACATAGTACACTCTTGGAGCAGTTTTAAGAAAAGTTTAGTAAGCCATAAATTGAAAAGCCGGATCAAACTACTTAACAAATTGAAACTTATAAAGATACTTGAATCACCAGTTCAGGGAAACCAATAAAGCAGTGCTCAAACCAAAAGAACAAACAACAACGCTATAAGAAAATCTATCGAACACTCAGGGACGGAGCCAGAACTTATGTGCTATGGGGTCGAACAAATTTTGTTCCAACATTCAATTATATTTTTAATCCATAGTTAAGCTATAATAATCTATAGTTATGAAGTGCATTTCTAAAATACCTATACCATGGCTGCAGATTATTGAAACTAGATGAATAAGTATGTAACAAATCAAGGGTCCTTATCTTAGAGTAACTGGTGAGCTAGCGCAACCACTACAAGCTCCCTACATTTGTATCTTATCTACTGCAGATTCCTTAAAGAGATACAAAACGACGAAGATTTAAAAATGAACAGTTATAGACACCCGGTACACAATGTCCTTAGAGTTATCTTGTATTGCAGGCCTAATGCGAGTTTTCAACAGTTCTTTGATCATTGCAACAATCTTAGACATGATTTTTCAGCATTGGTTGCAGCACTGATATTCCCGCATCATTTTCTTTTAATCTGTCAGTTTGGGAAGAAGAAGCAAGTTCATGAACTAAATTTGTATTGACACCACCGATAATAAGTTGACCATCAAGATTGAGACACAACATTAAAAGAAAACCAAAACAAAATACTCAGAGAGATACTTTGTCCGTAAACATAAAGAAAATCTAACTGATATTCGAACTAATGAGTATAATAAGTTTATTAAATTAATTTTGACTCCTTCGTAATATATAAAATTTCAATTATGACATAGACGTTTTGCACCCATCAGACACTATAACTACATAAATGCCATCTATATTCTTACTGAGATTCAAAATCCGATGGGTGCAAGTGACCCCACTTGTACCCACCTTTCTCCGTCCCTGCGAACACTTAACCTACTAGCACAATGTTATCGAAAACTTGACATAGTGAGATTAACCCAAAGAGCATGTGTTCGGTTAGAAAATAGATCTAATGATAAACCTACTAATAACAATTTACAAAGCATTATAACGAAAATATAAAGAGGACTCTTAACTTTGAAGTTATCACCATCTTTTTTGGATACAATTTCCCATCAACGATCCTTGTTCCGTCACCATCCTGCCCAAAATAAACATACACCAACAAGTTAACCAGAATCCCATTTTAAGTGCACATTTCCTTAAATACGAAATCGAGCAATAGATTAGTGGAGTTAAAGAATTTACCCATGAATCTTATTCTCAATCCTATCTTTCAAATCTTCTCCAAGACCAGGCCAAGCTCTATTAATGCATCTACACAGATAACAGAATAAGTTAAAAAAATAAATCTTTCACCAGAAAAATAAAATTGAACCAAAAAATAATTTGAAATGAAATTTTTATTCTCATCTAGAAACAGAAAAACGATTCAGATACACATCTGTAACCCATCAAAAAAAAACCCCTGAATTCATATGAAAATCAGGAACCAGATCTTACTTGAGAGCATCAGGGATAACCATCCTCTTAATCTTGTCATATGGTGCTGGGATACCCTCATAAGCCTCGACTCAAGAAGCTGCAGCAGCCTCGCTTGGTCTTGTGTGAAATCACACTGGAAATAGTCGAATAACAAAAAAAAACCAATTATTAAATCAACTTCAAAGATCAAAATCAAACTTCAAAAAATCAAAATCAGACGTGGGTTAGGGTTTACAAGAGAAACTTACCCACAAATGGTCTTCTTCCTTCTTGAGAATCGAAAATATACTTCGTTCTATGAAAAACATATAGATCTGGAGTTTCGAAACAAAGACCTTTTCATCGCCATCCAAACTGAAGAAAAAGAACCCTTTCTTTATTCTATGAACGAATTGAAGAAGAATAAGAAGAAAAACAAAGCCTTTTTTTTCCTTCTGTGATTTGTGTGGTTAGTTTCCAACTTTGAAATCACAAACCCTAACTTTACCTTTTTTTTCTCTTCAAGGTTTAACGGAGGTGGGTTTTTAATATTTTTTTTTGTAAGAACTTCAGATAAAATGGTTGGATGGTGGTGGGTTTTTAGTGAAAAAGGTTTTGATTATGCGGATTTCATTCTGTGATTATTTTTTTCTCTGTTGTGGTACTTCTGTGAGAGCTGGAGAGAGACAAAGATGAATGAAGTGAGGATGAATGGAAAATAAAAGATGAAGGAAATAGAAAAATATTTTACTCGATAATAAAAAGGTTCTCTTGCTTCATCTCAGCCGCTCTAACAAAGAAGTTAAACCTAACCACACGATTGAGCCAGCGAAATGATACTACTCTGAGTGTCCTTGTATATGTCAACCAAAGTATGATCACTACGGCAGTTTGACTTTAGTCAGAGACAAATACCATAGTGTCGCTGTAGAAGTCAACTAAAGTCCAACCACAACGATAACTTGACTTTAGTCAGCGACGTGTTTGATATGTGGTGGTTTCGCAACTCCTGTATTGTGTCGTTTCGTTATTTCCTAGATAGCCTTTTTTCCATTAGTGTGGTTGTGCTTGTTTTCCATTTCTGGGACAGTATAGGAAGGACAAGTTAAGTCTAAAATCTTTACTGTGCACTTTTTTTTGGATATAGTCAGTATCACAAAGGATATAGATGTTATGATAATTCAAGTAGGAAGGTTTACATTTCCAGGCATATGGTTTATGATGAAACCACTTTCCCTTTTTGTTGTTGTATTAAACCTTCAATTGCTCCATCTGCTCCCAATACCTACTTCTATTTATGACTCAACACCTACCCCACCTAATAACACTATCATTGAGGAGATCTATCCTGATCAAATTATTCTCCCAAAACCAAATGTTGATGATGATATGGAATTTGAAGGAGCTGAGCTTATTAGTGATAATACACAAATAACTGATGAACTAGTTATCTCTAATACTCCTCCACCAGGACATCTGATGACTACAAGATTTCAAGTATGTGTTCATAGGCCTAAGTACCTTCCTGACTTCATTACTTACTTCACTGCCACACATCCTCTTCTTGTTGCTTTTACTTCAAAGGTGATTTCTCTAGAAGAACCAAAAAGCTTCAAGACTGCAGTTAAAACCCCAAAAAGAGTTACCTCCATGCATCAAGAATATAAGGCAGTTCAAGATAAAAACACATGGACTAAGTTACTTTATGAGCCATCAGTGAATGTGCTTGGCTGTAAATGGGTATACAAAATCAAATTGAGGTCAGATGGCACTGTTAAAAGATTTAAATCCAGGTTGGTGGCTAAGGGATACCATCAACTAGATGGTACTGACTATACAGAGACATTTAGTCTTGTAGTTAAGTTCACTACTCTAAAAACTATTCTTACTGTTGCACTTTCTAGAGGGTGGAATATGAGACAATTGGATGTCTCAAATGATTTCCTTCATGGTAATCTAACTGAAACAGTCTACATGTAGCAACCACCTGGGTATGTTGATCCTGAAAATCCCACACATGTGTGCCAACTAAAAAAGTCTCTTTCTGGTCTAAAGCAAGCACATAGAGCCTGGTTCACAAAATTCAGCAACTTCCCACTTCAGCAAGGTTTTAGAATGTCAGACTCGGATCATTCTCTCTTTCTTTACTTCTCTGGTGAGTCTGTTTTACTTCTCCTGCTATATGTTGATGATATCCTGTTAGTTGGTAACTCTCAAGAACTTCTATCATCATTTATTAGCAAGTTAAGTACCTCCTTTGCAATGAAAGATTTAAGAGATCTTAATTACTTCATTGGTATTGAAGCTGAAACCTCATCTGACAGTCAGACAATTATTCTTACTCAATCTAAGTACTCAATGGATCTACTCAAAAGAACTGACATGTTGGATTGTAAACCATGCTCAACTCCTGTGGTACATGGACCAAGAGTATCTATTACAGATGGTGAACCACTTAAAGATCCTCAGGAATACAAAAGTATTGTTGGAGCATTACAATATCTTACTCTAACTAGACCATACATTACTATTGGTGTTAAATATGCTTCACAGTTCATGCATGCTCCCACTACTTCACACATGACAGTTGTTAAGAGACTTTTACGCTACATCAAATCTTCTCTTTGGTCTGGCATCAAGCTCAATGCATGGGATATTACTACTTTATCTGGATACTTTGACTCTGATTGGGAAGGTTGTCATGATACTAGAAAGTCCATAGCTGGTTATTGTGTTTTTCTTTGCTTATCTCTCATTTATTGGATTTCAAAGAAACAACCAACTGTGTTCAAGTCTAGCACAGAAGCTGAATACAAGGCTCTCTCTTTATTGGCATTATGTGTCTCTCAACTCTACTCTCTGAACTTCATTTGCCCCTTTCTACTCCATTTATCTTGTATTGGGACAACAATGGTGCAAGAGCTCTGGCTGCAAATCCCACTTCCCATGCTCGCACAAAGCATATTGAAGTTGATTATTACTATGTCAGAGATCTCATTGCAGCTGGTATTGTCCAGTTCACAATGGTGCAAGATTTTTTTTTGAATGTGTCAAAAATAAATAAAAAAAATGTCGAAATAAAATTATGAATCTAATGCACCTTGCCTTATTGTTGGTCTTAATACCTGACTCTAATGCACCAGACTTTATTGTTGGTCTTAATACCGAAGTTGGTATAACATGGCCGATTTTCAGACTCCGAACCGGAATCAAATCAAACTCAGATTCGAGTCAATGCTCCCTACAGACATGGACTGACACTCCACTTCCCCTCTTACAGGGGCGGAGCCAAGGGTTGACTAACCCTGGCTCTAGCCTCCCTAAAATCCTACTAAACATATTAAAACCCCTAAAATTTATGTTATATTCTGTATTTAGCCCACCTTATCCTTGGTATTTAGTCCACTAAGTCCAACATATTTATGAAAATTTATTTTAGCCCCTCTTAGTGTAAATCTCTGGCTCCGCCACTGCCCTCTTATAAACCGAAGAAATTTCTCTAGGATTTCTCGTTAAGAAATGAAATTCTTCTAGGGTTATTCTCAATCTTAATTGTCGACAATGGCTGCTTAAAAGTAACTCTATCTCCCATGGATACTATATCATTCAATTACTCACCCGCCTGAAAACCCTTTGAAATTTAAACCTGCATATCCTGAATTACACTCACAACTTATGTCAAGAAACGAACATTTATTATCTTTTAAGTTTCTCATCAATCAGAAACCATTTCAAGGATCTACACTATTCCTCTTAGGTTCTAGTAATGGTTTGGTACTTTGTTATTCATTACATTCAGAATATCACAGGAGGTATCTTGTTTGTAATCCACTTACTCAGAAATGGGTTTCACTTCCTTCACGGCCAAGTTCTGGGTTTGGTGTTGGTAGTATATTCTGTGAGTATTCATCGTCATACGCAAGTTGTTTTAAGGTTGTATATATTCCTAATTTTGGTACGCCTTCGTCGAAGAAATTTAATGTTGAGATTTTTTCTTCTGATTTGGGTGTATGGGAATGTGTTCAAGTTTCTTGTGGTGAAAATGTTGTGCGGTGGTATCCTCATTATAACAATGTTGTTATCCTTAATTCTGTCTTGTTTTGGATTTTGGGGTCGAATAAAGCCAATGCCAACAGTGCTTCCACCACCATCTTGGATAGACAATTAATAGTAAGCTTTTCATTTCAAATGGAGGAACTCATTTGTCTCTTTTTAGCTATTTTTAATCTTCCAACTTTTGTATTCAAGAATTCAATGCCCAACTATATGCCTTACATGCACTAGGTGTCCTTTTGAATCCGAGGATATCAAGAAGGTTTTCTGTTTTGTTGGCTTAATGTTTCTATTTTGGTGTCTAGGGAAGTAAACATCTGACTTTTTATCAAGAAACTTTCAGTCGAAATATATCGTTTTTTTTTCTTCTCATGTCTTGACTAGTAGATTTTCAATGTATATTTTTAAGAATGAAGTAGCGCAGGGTAAACGTCGTAAATTCTTAAAGAATAGGTTACTGGTCTCTAATTATGGTGGTCTTATTTGTTGATTATTGCTTAGTAAATGTAGGTTTTAGTGATCAAGGATGACGACAAATCCCTTATCCACAGCCTGCTTTCTTTACACTGTAGGAAGAGGGACGTGAATGTAAAAGTTGTTGTTGGGGATCTGACTTAGGATGATAGAGTTACTTTTAAGCATTCAGACTCTCGATCGGAGATCCGGAGTTCAGTTTATTGTGATTATTGGGTTTACTGTACAGGTGCACTCTAAGGTCTAAACTCTAAGAAGTTGCCAGTTTTGCAGCTCTTGATTGTTTGATCCGATTCATAATAGCTTAAGGTATATCGTATGATTAAGCAGACAAAATATTTGTAGTGTTAGAATTGTCACAGCAGAACAAACATCTTTAAGGTTATTAACGTTTCAATCTGACTAGTAGATACTAGATACTGGGTTTAGGATGATTGTTGCTTTTATGGTTTCATAGAATGTGATATTCCTTGCTACCTGGTGAGATTTTCAATTTCAAGGAATGGTAGTAATCCTTGTGAAGTTGTTAGACGTAGATCTCCTTTGCAAAGAAATCAAGTACGGGTGACAATTCTGATCCGAAACCATCTAGCCTAGTCTTCCAAATCAATAACACAAGATTTTGAGTTTCTTTAAAATCTTGTACCTACCAGAAAAGCTTGCCGTAGAAACTTTGATCGGTTACTTATTTTTGTTGATAAACCAATACATTTTAGTTAACCACCCGGGTATTGGAGTACAAAATTTGGTCCTACTCTAGATTGTAGACTTACCATGGTCCCCGTAAACTCAGGATTTCCGATATTATATAGTCCAGGCTCTAGTGCGGTAATGCTTTGCCTAGGGAAGGTACCTTATTGTCACGCAGGTCAGGGTCTTGTCATGTCAACGGTGAACCTACAGTTTCCTCTTCAAGCTATTTTCCTCTGTTACCAAGTTTCTCGTGTAAATCCCAAGTTTGTTAGACGTACCATTGACACGTCATGTCAACGGTAAACCTACCGTTTCCTCTTCCAGCTATTTTCATCTGTTACCAAGTTTCTCGTGTAAATCCCAAATTTGTTAGACGTACCATTGACATGGTAGGTTGACCGTTGACATTACATGACATGACAAGACCCTGACCCACCTGATAATAGGGTACCTTCCCTAGGCAAAGCATTACCTAGGGATGATATTGATGAACTCTGTCATAACACAGATTGTAGAGTAGCTGATTTTTTGGATGAACAGGGTTAGGATTTTCCAGAGGCCATGGAAGATAGTTTGCAGGATACCATTAGTAAACTGAAGGAGGTAGATTATGATACATCTGTTTCTGATATTATAGTGTGGAAACCAAGTGCTTCAGGGACTACACAATGAAAGATACTTACTTAAGCGGTTAAGCCTGACTGAAAAAGGAGAAACTGTTAAATGGAAGAGTCTGGTTTGGTTCAGTTCCCACGTCACTCTTTCATTACTTGGATGTGTATGCATGGGAGGTTAAAGACAAGGGCCAAAATGGTGCAGTGGGGTTTGTTACAAGAGGCTACTTGTGTTTTCTGTGAAGGTGGTCCTGAAACTGAAGCTCATCTTTTCCATGAATGTCACTTTGCAACTGGTATTTGGAAGGGGCTACTCCTCAAGATGGGCATATATAGAACTGTTTGTAGAAGCTGGAATGATGAGATAGAGTGGTGTGTCACAGCTTTCTTAGGTGACGGTTTGAAACTTAAAAAGTAAATTCTGAATTGTTTTGTTCACCATATCTGGCGTGAACTGAATAGTAGAATCTTTGCTAGGAAGTATTCCTCTGCAGATCAAATTAGTTTCTCTATCTTGGAAGATGTCAGAATAAAATCTTGCTCTATAAAGTGTAAAGTTGAAGAAAGCTCTTATTCCAGGAATTTTACTGATAGACTTTGTGTAAGTTGTGTCTTCTTTACACCCTCTGTCTTGTTTTGTTCTTGGCTTGGCCCGGACACTGATGAGATTATGGTTAATTCTGATGGCTTGAAAAAACTTCTTTCTGGTGGTTGGGGAGCTATATTAAGAACAAGTGCTGGTGTTGTGGTGGCAGCTGCCAAAGGTGGAGGGCCTCCCATTTCAGTCAATGTCCATGAGTTACAAGGAGTTGAGTTGGGTTTAAATTTGGCAATTGAGAAGGTATTAAAAAGGTTCATTTAGCTATTGATTCAATGGTCATTTATCTGCTGCTAGTGAAGCGTTAAACCAAACCTCCTTGGAGTTTAATTCAGATTTGGCGTAGGGTGGAGAGGTTAAGATCTTTCTTCGAGATACTGAAGATTTCTCATGTGTTCCGGGAGACGAATAGAGCTGCCGATTTACTTGCAAGCTATCATCCTCTAATGAAAAGAGTGGATGTGGGAATAGAAGATTTTCTCCGGAGTTAAGTGACATTGTTAGAGAGGATAGAGAGGGGAAACTGTACATTTATAGTTAGGTGTTTTTGTTTGTTTTTTGTTTTACTCATCCTTTGACAACCTCCCCTTGCTATTTGTAATTGTGATAATTTTCTTTTTCCCTGTTCTATTTTCTTTCGCAGACACATTTGATATACCCTCGTCAATGGTGAGTACCGAAACATCAAAAGTACCACCACCAATATCAAATATGACAACATTTTTTGCGCCTACACTGGTTCCCTTCTTATCAAGACCATAAGCTATCGCTGCCGCTGTTGGTTCATTGATGATTCGTAGTACAGCAATGGCCCCAGCATCCTTAGTAGCTTGACGTTGTGAACCGTTGAAGTAAGCAGGGACTGTGATAACAACATTCTTAACACTGGAACCAAGATAAGTCTCGGCAATTTTTCGCATCTTACTGAAAATCATGGATGAGATTTGCTCTGCTGAAAATCTTGTCATCTTTTCCTTGTAATTGACTTGAATCCTGGGTATCTCCCCTTTGCCTATGACTTTGAAGGGCCATACCTTGAACTCCTATTGCCACTTTACTTTGCATCTCCCCTTATACGAGAACGTACGGTTAAAAACTTGTGTGCCACTTTACTTTGCATCTACATTTCTACATGGTCCTCTACAATACATTACATAGTTTACACTTGCAAGTTATAATAAAGAAGATGAAAAGCATGACCACAAACAATGTTATTACATTTTTTTTATCTTAAAATGCTTCACAGACCGTGTAGAAAAACGGAAAATGATTTACATCCCGCGGGTTTTATGGCAAGAAACAGGGGATGGGACCCACACTAAACCCACCCCCTACAAATCCGCCGAGCCATAAGGAACTGTCCTTTTTCTCCCTTGCGGTACAACCCGCTGGATGTGTATCACTTCGTAGGAAAACTACACGGAAACCGTATACTCACATATTTTTCACTGGTGGGGCCCAAAAGTTGCCCCCTGCTAATCACCAAACGGCTGGGCCTACCTTTTTATGTCAGACAGTAGTTTCTGCGTGGTTTTTTCACGGTCCGTGAAGAACGGGAGCGTCTACAGCTGGGACACAGGGGATAGTCCAAATCTTGGACAGAGGTGTCACAATCTTAATGGTTGAGAGAGGAATGATTCTAACATCGGGATTAGTAGTGGGGTGAAGAGAGGAATGATTAAAGGTCCAGATTTTTTGTCCCATATCTGGACAATAACAGTTGTTCCAAATCTAGAGTTCACTGTATCCTAAATTAGTAAAGTCCATCAAAGTTGACTGTAATATACGATTGCATAATTCAAAAGTCTCACTTTCTTCTTCTTTTTTTCTTTACTAAGCTCATCGTACTTGAGTAACAGTCAGTTCAAAGTAGGGGTGTGCAACGGACGGACGGATGCGGATTTGGGGTCACCCGAATCCAATCCGTCAAAGTTGCGGATTTAGAAAATCCAACCGTGTCCGGCCAATCTCCCGCGGATTTGCCATCCGCGGATCAACGGGTGATACGGGCCGGATGCGGATTAACCGCGGATTTAGTCAAAAAAAGAAAAGAAGTAAACATACGAATATCATGTGGGGAAGAAATGTATAATCACATCTTTGAGGAAGACCACGCCCAAAAATCTTTGTGCAAGCTACGGGAAGAGCACGGAGGAGCAACTAATACTGCTTCTATTGAGCACTCAACTTCTGTTCACTCCACTGGTTTTTAAAAAGTTTGACAATTGTAAAAAGTTTCTAACAATTGCAAAGATGCTAGGGAATCAGAATGTTGGTCGTCGTTATCGGTGATTGTACACGTTTGAGTGCGGACTTGTTTAACATCCAGTAGTGTGCACTCTGGGCTCATATCTTTCTTCAGTTGCTGAACACCCAAATCCATCGTTGGCACCACATTATTATGTCTCACTTTAATCATCTTAATCATTTGAGTGAAGGCCAACTCATCATTTGTATCCTTAATCTCCGGAAATGCTTGTAGATCTCTGAAGGAGTCTACGTACCAATCTCGTACCTAATCACAAAACATACCAAATGAAGAGCTAATTCAAAACCACATGAGTCTTTCACCATAACAACACCTTATCACATATACACACTATGGAAATCATGGAAAGTGCATCTACCCACGACACAATAAAAACACAAAGTTCCCTAGGGTGCGAGTGAATCCGCGGATTTCAAAGTCCAACCGCAACCAAACCGCCAAAAATGCGGATTTGAGAATCTCACCCGTGTCCGGCCCATAGAGCTTGCGGATTGGGTTTCACCCGCAATTTTGTGGACGGATACAGATGAAATCCGCGGTTCCAGTCTTTTTGCTCACCCCTAGTTCAAAGTGCAAACCAGCAGTTAATAGAACGACTACTCGCAGCAGTCCAAGTTCATAGCCAACTAGTGGTCCAAACTTTATTGTCACGGGTTTCTTTAAATTTGTGTATAAAACGTTGACAATAGAACTTCTAGATTAGGTTGATGCCACTTCTAAAGTTAAAAAAAAAATTGGAATCTTTTGACTCTGGCGATTTTCTGGTGTTTGTGTAAGAAGCAAAATCGAGTGTTTAGACTCATCCATGGCGTAGGTAGCTGACTGATAATATCATTTAGAAATTTTTTTTTAATAATAATAAAAAAAAAAGTCCGCTGCCAAAATTTAATTAATATGGACAGAACTTAGAAGGATATTTTCCCCCAACCAGACGAAAAATGATCACAAGTTGAAATAGAATTGCTTGTCGACATAAAAGGACCGACATTCCATGAACTAAACACAAGTTGCACTGCACGAACGTCCCCACAACACAAAACTAAGTGAAAGAAACGCGCCATTCCTTCTTATCCTTAAACTAGATTCTATTTAGTCCATCAAATTTGACTACAATACTTACTATGATTGCATAATTCAAAAGTCTCAACATATTTTTCTTCTTTTCTTTTACTACAATCATCGTACTTCAGTCATAATCAGTTCAAAGGTGAAAACCAGGCAACGGAACGACGACTTCACAGTCCAACTAGTGGTCCCAACTTCACTTTCAGCATTTCAGCATCTTTAATTTGTGTGAAAAACGTTAACAACAGTACCTCCTAGATTAGGTTGATTGCATTTACTACAACTTGCTGCTCCACTTGCACAAATCTTCTAGAGTTTTGTATAATGCACAAATGACAAACCCCTTAGCTTTGAGCCTTTCACACTAGCTAGTTGCCGTGTTTTTGAACTGAAGCTATCCCTTAGACCCCCATACTACTCTTGTTTGTTGCTTTGTTACTATATGAGTGCAGTGTGAAGTGGATAACTGAGAAAGAGAGTCAAATAATTCACTACTCCTTTCTCAATTCATTTATTATCTACAAGACTTTTTGTATTTTACTTGCTGCAATAGATTCATATGTTGAAGTCAAATGAATTTCGTTCCATCTCTTTATAAGGGATTCAACTTAGTTTAGTTTTTTCTCATCAGTACTGAGCTCAAAAACCAGAAATGGCATTCATAAATGATAAAATTATCTATTTTAAGTTCTTCTTATTGTTTTCTTATTTTTTGTCAATAGTTTTATCTCAAACTTCGATTTCAGATGAGATTCAAGCTCTGAAAGCTTTCAAAAGTTCCATCAGACATGACCCATTGGGTGTTCTATCTAACTGGACTGATGACAAACTTCATTGTTATTGGTCTGGTGTTGTTTGTGACAATGTAACTAATCGGGTAGTTTCGATTACTCTTTACGAAAGTGAGCTCCAAGGCGAAATTTCTCCATTCATTGGGAACTTATCGAGTTTGCAAGTTCTTGATTTATCTACGAATTCGATCAACGGCCCAATTCCTTCTCAGTTAGGAAACTGCCTGGAGCTTACCGGATTAGGACTTGCCGAGAATTCTTTGTCAGGTGTTATTCCTGGGGAATTGGGTAAACTGAAAAATCTTCAAATTCTAGGAGTCGCAACCAACCTTTTGGAAGGAAGCATTCCAGATAGCATTTGCAGCTGCACAGCCTTGATTGGGCTTATCTCATACGAGAACAAACTCACCGGTACGATCCCTTCTTGCATCGGTAATTTGGTTAATCTTCAAGTTCTTAAGCTTTTTAATAACTCTCTGGTTGGTTCAATACCTGTTTCTATTGGGAAGTTGGGACTTTTGCAAGGTTTATATTTGAATGAAAACCAGTTGTCAGGAGTAATACCTTCAGAAATCGGAAATTTGTCAGAGTTACTGCAGCTTGATGTTTTTGGTAATCAATTTGAGGGAAGAATTCCACCTGAATTAGGCAATTGTCAGAAACTTGTGGGTTTGAAAATGTATAATAATCGGTTTACTGGAAGTATTCCTCCTACTTTATCCAATCTTACATCATTAGTAAACTTAACTCTATCACAAAATCAGCTCACCGGAGAAATACCTTTTCAACTCGGCTACCTCACATCATTACAGTCCCTGAGGTTGCACTTGAATAATTTAACCGGTAGTATTCCGTCGTCTCTGACAAACTTGAAAAATTTAACGTATCTATCTTTGAGCCAGAATGCGTTTAGTGGAAAAATCCCGTCAGATATTGGCGCACTTTATAAACTGGAATCACTGATTCTTAACAGCAATCTCCTGAGTGGTTCTATACCAACCAGCATCTCTAACTGTTCACGTCTTCTCCGAATAAGCTTAGCGGTGAATAGATTAACTGGGCCTATTCCTTCCGGTTTGGAGAATATGCAGAATCTATCCTTCTTATCCGTCAGTAATAACAAAATGTCTGGTGAAATTCCTGAAGATATATTTAACTGCACAAATCTTGTAACATTGTCATTGGCAGTAAATGGTTTCACTGGGTCATTGGTACCGAGCATTGGCAAACTCTCTAAACTAAACATTCTGCAAATGCATGCAAATTCTTTTTCTGGATTGATTCCTCCGGAAATCGGGAAGTTAACCCAACTGTTTTCTCTTGAATTAGGCAGAAATAAATTTTCAGGTATGATACCTTCTGGGTTATCGAAGCTTTTATTCCTTCAAGGTCTTTCCTTGCCCGAGAATGCTCTAGAAGGCACAATTCCGGCAGAAATATTTGAACTTAAAAATCTTGTTGAACTGAAGTTGCAGAAAAATAGATTCGGTGGTCCTATTCCGGACTTGTTTTCAAAACTGGATAAGCTTACTTACTTGGATTTGCACGGCAATAACTTTCAAGGGTCCATTCCAAGAAGCTTGCGCTTTCTTAACAGACTTTCAGTACTGGATCTTTCTCGCAATAACCTCACGGGAGCTATTCCTGGAAATGTGGTTAGTGGTATGAAAGAGTTGCAGATACTCGTAAACTTTTCAGGCAATTTCTTGTCAGGGAGGATCCCGGAAGAGCTGGGTGAGTTGGAAATGGTGCAGGCCATTGATTTGTCTAGCAATAATCTATCAGGAAGCATTCCTGTAACACTTGGAGGCTGCAAGAACTTGTTATTATTTGACATTTCCGGAAACACCCTTACTGGTAAAATTCCTGACAAGATTTTTTCTCAAATGTACTCTTTATTGAGCTTGAATCTTTCAAGGAACACATTGAATGGTACGCTCGAGAAAAAGTTTACAAATCTGAAACAAATCAACAGCCTTGATCTATCTGTAAACAATTTTAGCGGCACCGTCCCTGAGAGTTTTACAAACCTTTTCACCCTTAAACATCTCAACCTTTCATTTAATCGGTTTGAAGGACCTGTTCCAACAAAAGGAATATTCAGAACTATTGGTTTATCTAGCTTGGAAGGTAACCCGTCACTTTGTGGAACCAAATTTCTGAATTCATGCATCAGCGAAAGCCACTCAAATTCTCGTAGCCGGTTCTCCAAGAAGTCTATCTTGATTCTAGGCGTTCTTGGAACTGTAATTGTACTTCTTCTCATGGTTCTTATTGTTGTAATTTTCCGTCGGCATGCTAGGAAAAGAGATCCCGAAGGTGATGTGGTCCATGTGGATTTAGAAACACAATACTCTATAACTCCTTCACTGAAGAGATTTGAAAGAAAAGAAATAGAATCAGCAACAGACTTCTTCAATGAAGGTAATGTGCTTGGCTTAAGCAGTTTGAGTACTGTTTACAAGGGTAAATTGGAAAGTGAAATACTTGTAGCAGTAAAGAGGTTGAATTTAGATCAGTTCCCAGAGGAATCAAACAAGTCTTTTGATAGAGAATTGAAGACCTTGAGCCATTTGAGGCACAAAAATCTGGTTAAGATACTTGGTTTTGCATGGGAGAGCGGGAAACTGAAGGCTTTGGTTCTGCGGTACATGGAGAATGGGAACTTGGAGAGTGTTATCCATGATAATAGCACAGACAGGTCAAGATGGACATTTGATGAGCGGCTGAAAGTATGTATTTCTGTCGCCAACGCAATGGTTTACTTGCACTCTGGTTACGGCGACCCAATTGTGCACTGCGATCTTAAACCGTCAAATATTCTTTTTGATGAACACTGGGAAGCTCATGTTAGCGACTTTGGAACAGCTCGAATTCTAGGTGTTCATCTCGATAATGAAAGTGGCATTTCCTTGTCATCTGCATTTCAAGGCACGGTTGGGTATTTGGCACCAGGTATTTACTTCCATCTTATTTCAACAGTTTAATATTAATTTAATACTACTGGTCACTCACAGAACATGTTAACATATTTTCAGAGTTTGCGTACATGAGGAAGGTTACAACTAAGGCAGACGTTTTCAGCTATGGGGTATTATTGATGGAGTTGTTAACTGCGAAAAGACCAACAGGGACTATAGAAGAGAATGGATTTCCGATTACTCTGCGGCAGTTAGTGGAGAGAGCTCTAACAAATGGAGGTGATGGAATTCTTAAAATAGTGGATCATGATATGAACTTATCATCCAAAGGAGGGGAAGATAAATTAATATTGTTGCTTGAACTAGCTCTCTCTTGTACCTGTTCTTTCCCTGAAGATCGGCCTGACATGAATGAGGTTTTATCAGTGCTTGTAAAGATAAGTGAAGGTAATATGGATCCTAAAACATGAGGATAACATTAATTCAAGTATTGTAGTCAAAATGGAGAAAAACAATGGGGGACTAGAAATTGAATGTGGATGGGGCTTAAAAACTAATTGGGATTGGGATTGGTTTTACTTTATTTATTTATTTGCATCAGGCTCATAGCTAGTTTTTAGGCATATTTTCTCAAGCCTACTTTTTAGGTATATTTTCCATGATTTAAAGGGGATACCAGTATTACTCGGGGTGATACCATATCATATAAGACAATTAAATATTAACAGATTCTGATCGTCGGATCGCTCAATTGGTATCACCCCGGCAATGGTGGTATCCCCTTTATCAATGGCCATATTTTCTAACCTACACTTAACATGCAAAATCAAAAATTTCTTGGCTGCGAGGGTGACTTCAGCTGGGAGAAGCCAGACCATATTTCCAATCCTGGAGAAAAAGTTATGGCACGACCTCATTGGTCAAATAAATAACACCTTGGTCAAAATCGACTAAGAGTTTTCGTTAACTAATAAATTTTACGGCCGCCAATGGAGGGTACTAGTTTGCTTGGGGTTGTATCAATTTCTTACCAATAGGTATATTGTCTATATGGAATTTGGTAGACTCCCGATAAAACTGGTATCCTCATTAACATCATTGAATTTCGCCTCACAATGGTAGTGTAAAATGGTTGTATTAAATTTAGGTACTGCTAACCTCAGCTTGAAGGCTTTCATGTTCAATTATAAATATTGTTTTTCTTTTCTAATTTTGTAACTAGAAACCTATTTGTTTGCATTTGACTCGGCTTTTGACTCGGCAAAGTCAGACATCAGACTGTTTGTTTCTATTTTTTGTAGCCCCTGACGCGACCCCTGACTCAGACCAAACCCCCTGAATCGGTCCCCATAGAGTCATGTATAGAAATTCCCCTGAATCATGGTCTCAAACCATTGACTTACATGTATTGACAATAATACCCTCGATGTTTTATATTAACCATTTCTTCTTTCTTTCGTTCTTCGTTTTCTTCCATCGGGTGTATAGATGGGAAATGGAGGAACCAAACCCCAGATATTGTTCTCAACTGATCTCCTTCATCTCTCTCAACTCATGTCTACATCTCTTTTAATTCATTTTCTTGTTGATCTCCTTCATCTCTCTCAACTCATGTCTACAGCTCTTTTAATTCATTTTCTTGTTGATCTCCTTCATCACTCTTAACTCATCTCCTTATCTCTTTCAACTAATCTGAGATTGTTTTCAGAAGAATCATAAACTTCGGGTATCATTTTAAATTTAACATCTATTTATTCTTCATCCATATCTTTTCTCTCATATTCTTATGGGTTTCAGTGATCAGGATGTGTTTTTTTCTTCATATTTCAATCGGAGATTTTATATATGATGTTGCTAAATATTGGCAAAATTATGTTTATACCACTAAGGGAGTACTTTGGAACTCCATACGGTTGTGGTTTGGGTTCTATGGAGGGAACGATATGCTCGTATTTCTAACAAGAGAAATTATCTTAGAAGTGATGATGATCTTGGTATACGTTAAAGTTAATTCTCTTGTAAGCGCTTGGGCGATAGAATTTGGACATACTGTATTTTCAAGCTCCATCCACAATTTTGATGCATTTCATTGGATGCAAATTTGTTTTTTTTGTTTTTTTTTAATATACTTCTTGTAGGTTTTGTACATTCTTCTCTTTGATAAATTCTTCTCTTTCTATCAAAATAAATATTTATATTTGAATTAACCCGTGACATAGATAACAAATCGTATATATAATTGGATGAGTGATCTTATACAACTTCATATATTATATTTATCTAGTGCAACCCGTTGAAACTTATAATATCTTTGATTTTATTTATTTATTGTTATTTTAACACATGATATTAATGCACCTAATAAGCATAATAAGATAACATTGATTTGTTATTGATTTTTTCCGAAGATTTCTCGCTTCTAGCCGGTGTTCAGGGATTCTCGTCTCTTCTCACTCTTCACAGAACTATACCAGTGGTTCGCATTATAATTTTGTTCAGGGTGAGATAATGAGATGTTTCTAACATTGTTGGTGTGTATCAAACTTCTGATTCTCATAGCAAGATCACAACTATAATCTTTGAATCTTTTAATATTTGTTGCAGTGTATATGTATCCATCCTTCAAAAATCGTATTACATCCTCACAATCCGTGAATAAATGCAACACATTAGTAATATTTAGCTTCTTATACACTTACATAAGATCTTTTTACTAACCAGTGTTATTTTGGAAGTTTTGATGTAAGTTTTCGTGTTTCCCCTAAATTTTCTCCTTAGATATGTTTTTTTTTTTTTTTTGGGCTACTTCAAACTTGTTTTCTTCTAAATATCTTCCTTAATAAACGGTTGAATAACATTTTTTTTGGTAGACAAACCGTTTTTTCTTCTAAATATCTTCTTTAATATCTTTCTTAATAAACGGTATAATAACTTTCATTTTTTTGTAGACAAACTGAAACTGTTGATGGAATGAGTGGCATACATGCTGACAGTCAATCTCATGGGGATCTGACTGCTGAAACATTGGAATACAGTTGCTTCCCCATCGCATACTCCAAGCTGATTTTCCTAATGACCCACATGGAAACGCATACAAATTCTTTTTCTGGATCGATTCCTCCAGAAATGGGGAAGTTAACCCAATTGTTTTCTCTTGAATTAGGTAGAAATAATTTTTCAGGTATGATACCTTCTCTTAATTTATTCTTAATTTCTCTTCGACTCCCAAAATTACCATAACTTCTCTTTCACCATTCATAAAACTCCAAATCGATCCTAAACATTTCTCTTTTAAAAAAATTCATTTCATCTTCTTCTTCCGAATAATGATGGTAACATATTATGTTTAAACTTATATAAAACTTCACTTACAATGGGTACTTTATTCTCTAATAAAACGACAATCGCTTCTTCTCCATCTCGTCTGTTCAGTAAAAAATAAAAGAGTAAATCAACACGTGGAATAATATGTAATTAAAATAATGAAATAATATTTCTTATTTTACAAAGGTCACCAGAATAAGTTTCTTAGCAATCTCACAAGTAGAGTATTCTTGAACTTTTAATAATTTATCCTCTTTCTATTAAAAAAAAGTATTTAGATTAACTTGTAGGACATAATAAACCAATGATATTTTTGGATAAAATAACAGCCTCATACATTAATTCATTGCAACGCATTGAAAGTTATAATATCTCTGGTTTATTTATATTTATTAGGTTTTGAATACATTTTAACGTACATAACAAATAAATATAATAACATAATATTGATACATTATTGAATTTTTCCATAATTTTTCATTGTGAAATATTTACATGATAGACTTTTAAAAAAAATTGATCCAACGATAGTCCATCAAGCTAAGTTTCAACTTTTTAGTTGAAGTTGTCCATTGAACACAAAAAATTCATCGGAATATTCCATTGAGCTCTCAAAATATGGAGTATTTAGATAATACATAGAGTATCATTTAAACAATATACAACTTTCATGGCATCATGTGCGAAAATTAGTAAGCACGTCTTGTTGAAGTTCAATTCAGGAGTTTACGTGGATTGTTCCAATATGACCATTTGTATCCTTACCAGAATCCCACAGGCCCCAAAACTATCTATCGTGCTTTTTGGATGGGTCGTTAAAGAAAAGGTGTGTATTGAAAGAAGCTTCTTTGATTTATATATCTACAATGATTGCAAAGATATAATCCATTTTTTATGTGATAGTTATGAATTCATTTCAAGAGAAGTTAATATGCTTGGTGGTTATATATATATGCATACATGTTGCTACATGGAGAAGTTTAATCAAGAATCATTTTGCTAGTGGTTAGAGAGTTAAAATTTTATCCTTCTTATATCGTGAGGAAAATTATATTGTTAATCAAACTCACAAGTTTTTTTTTTCAAATTTTGTTGATCAAAACTATATCTTGATTTGTAGTAATGCTAAAGTCAGTCTCGGACTAGGAATAAAGCATGATAATTGAGTATCAGAATTCACCAATCGACCTTGAAGATTGAAGACTGAAGAACAACGGAGTCATCTACGATAACTTGATTAACAAAGATATGTGAAGACTAACTATCCCATTTACTCATATTTTCTAACATTCTATCTAATGAGACAATGTCGTATGACTTAAGTGTTGATGGTGAGTTTTTGACAGGGGCATTTGTAGTAAATTAACCTTGATTTAGTTGTACAAATAATCCCTGTCACGGCACCAGGATTATTGAATATGCATATGCATAATTTTTATTCCGCAAGAGAATCAATAAATTGTATTTGGCTAACGGACTCAGCGGTCCTAAAACAATTTAGCAAAAAATGGCTTGTGGCATATCCGCCATAACGCCATATCATAAGCCGTGGTACCATGCCACGCGCGGCCTTAACAACTTAGGCCAAGGACATAGCACATATATAGTCGTGAGACATTCACGTCCTTGGAAGCTTAGGCCAAGGCCATAGCACGTAGCCGTGCGATATCCACGGCCTTGGCAGCTTAGGCCAAGGCCATAAAACATACTCGTGCGACATCCACGAACTTGGAAGCTTAGGCCAAGGCCATAGTACGTACCCGTACGACATCCACGGCCTTGGCAGCTTAGGCCAAGGCCATAGCACATATCCGTGTCACATTCACGACCTTGGCATCTTAGGCCAAGGCCATAGCACGTAGTCGTGCCACATTCACGGCCTTGGCAGCTTAGGCCAAGCTCACAACACCTAGTCGTGCGACATTCACGGCCTTGGCAGCTTAGGACAAGGCCAAAACACGTAGCCATGCGACATTCACGGCCTTGGAAGCTTAGGCCTATGCCATGGCACGTAACCGTATGACATTCACATCCTTGGCAGCTTAGGACAAGGCCATGGCACGTAGCCGTGTGACATTCCTGGCCTTGGAAGCTTAGGGCAAGGCCATACCACGTAGCCGTGCGACATTCACGGCCTTGGCAGATTAGGCCAAGTCCATGGCATGTAGCCGTGCGTCATTACCGGCGTTGGATGCTTAGGCCAAGGCCATATCACCTAGCCGCGCGTCGTTACTGGCCTTGACAGCTTAGGCCTAGGCCATGGCATCATGCAATGCGCCATTCTCGGTCATCACATCTTAGGCCAAGGCTATGGCACTATGCGGCGCGCCATTCTCGGCCATCATAGCTGAGGCCAAAGCCATGGCAAGACTCTGTGCACTATTTTCGTCCATAATAGCTTATGCCACAATAAGGCACGATTGCGCCCTAAACATATGGCATATCAGTGGCTAAGATTTAGTCTAATTAAGATGAGATCTACAATCCATCCAAAAACACCTAAGAAATATCAAAATACATCACGTGGGGGATTCTTCATGGGGTATTGTTAGAGCACTGCTCGGTCGAACTCGCAAGCGTTGCTATCTCAAGCTTGTTTGTCAAGTTTAGTTGCCAAAACTATAAGTCTTGATTTCTAGTCTACTTATAGCTAAGTCTCGGACTAGGATAGTAAGTGTAGTTGAGCTCTAGACTCCACGGCGTTCATCATGCGAAGACGAAGAACTACTCAAGGAACTTGTGGAACTTCATCGACAAAAAGATATGTGGAGACTTGAACTTATCTATCACTCAAAAGTCTATCTTTTTTATCTCCTATTTTGAGACAAAAGTCGTATTACTATATAGACTTCAATTATACACATGTGCTATTTCGAGCCGAGTTTAACTCACTTATCTATGCCTCGAAATATGTGTTGGTAAGCTTTCGCTTTGGCCAAGTTCATCTTTACTAGTGACGAAAGTCATGTTGATTATTTCAATAACTTGAAAATCGCTTTGATGAAAAATAGTTTGTGAAACAACTATATAACATCCTCTAAGAAAGTTTCAATGATTGAAATGACAGTTTAGAGCATGTAACCATCTTTGGATATAAACATAGTGTGTTCTCACATTTATGTAAAAGTCCAGAACCGGGAACCCAAAGTATGCGTACCCGTACGCATACTGGCGGTTGTTGGAAATCCGGGTAAGTATGCATCCCCGTACGCATACTGGCAGAAAGTTCACGTCCGTGAATTTCTGCTGGAGTTTGAAAGTGAAAAAACAAACTCGTCCGGTTACTTAAGTACGCGTACCTGTTCGCATACTTAGGTAGGTTACTTTCTAAAATCGGTTTTTTCATGAACTAAAACATTTATAAAATAAGGAATGCAATCTTTGCAAACCGTGGCTATAATGTTCATGAATCAATTCGAGTGAATCAAAACCGATTTTGTTTCAATTGTGTCTTGTATACTTCTATAAGATCTAAGCAATTGAACAACTCTCTAACTAGTTCATTTGAGTCACTTGAACTAGTTATGGTGAAGATGAATAAGGTTGATATGAAAGTGCTCATATGGATAACAATTGGTTAACTATTGTTGAACCAACTAAGTGTACACGTTTAGGTACGGTTACTGAAACCTAAATGAAGTTACATTTCATTTGTGTATAACAATCTAAGTTCGATCTAACGGTTGAAAGATATTATCTTGAATCTAATCAGGCTTTCATCTAATGGTGAATATTGAATGCTTTGTTACCAAGGTAACTTAGATTGCAAACCCTGATTTGGAGATTATATAAAGGAGAACTCTAGCAACTGGGAAACCTAATCCCCACACCTCATGTGTGATACTAGTTGTATAAGCTAGAGTCGATTCTCCTTTAACCTTAGGTTTCTCTCGAGACCCTGTAGGTTAAC
This sequence comes from Papaver atlanticum, assembly GCA_023531105.1. Taxonomy (NCBI): domain Eukaryota; kingdom Viridiplantae; phylum Streptophyta; class Magnoliopsida; order Ranunculales; family Papaveraceae; genus Papaver; species Papaver atlanticum. Next base: position 53,015 of record JAJJMB010012638.1, read on the forward strand.
GACTTAAAGACTTCATTGGGATTGTGAAGCCAGACCAAACTATTTTCTCTGTAGTTTCGTGATCCGATCTTGATATTTCTATCGTGATTGAGTACAATCGTAAGATTGGCTTGAGATTTATATCTCCGATAGGCAAGATAGAAAAGTAGTCACAAACACCTTCGTCTCATCGTTTTTGATTCCACAATATCTTGTTTCACTAGTCGATTAAGATTATTGTGAGGTGATTGATAATTCTAGGTTGTTCTTCGGGAATATAAGTCCGGGTTATCGATTGGTTCCTGTTCACCTTGATTTATCAAAAGACGGAACAAAACTTGTAGGTATTTCTGTGGGAGATAGATTTATATATTCCTGTAGACTTTTCTGTGTGAGTCAGATTTGTTTATTAAAGTCTTCGACTTTGGGTCCTAGCAACTCTTAGTTGTGGGTGAGATCAGCTAAGGGAATCAAGTGCGTAGTATCCTGCTGGGATCAATGACGTAAGGAGCACAACTGTACCTTGAATCAGTGTGAGATTGATTGGGGTTCAACAACAGTCCAGACCGAAGTTAGTTTGTAGTAGGCTAGTGTCTGTAGCGGCTTAATACAGTGTGGTGTTCAATCTGGACTAGGTCCTGGGGTTTTTCTGCATTTGCGGTTTCTCGTTAACAAAACTTCTGGTGTCTGTGTTATTTCTTTTCCGCATTATATTTTGTTATATAATTGAAATATCACAGGTTGTGCATTGAATCGATCAATTGGTAAATCCAACCTTTGGTTGTTGATTTAAATTGATTGATCCTTGAACATTGGTTTTTGGTACCATTCAAGTTATGTCTCTTGTATTCAATCAGGCTCGCAAATTCCTATTTTTTTGAGTGTGGATTGAATCGAGAAATTGAGATATAACTCTTTGATATACTTTTGGTAAGATTGAGTCTGACTGTCTAGTTGATTCTCTTAAAAGTATATTGGAGTTAGTCCATACAGATTGCTAAGCGAAATATTAGGTGTGGTTGTTATACCCATGCTTTTTCAGGTATTGGTATGGTGGTCTACGACAACATGCGGTATGGCAACACCCCATGTGAAAAGTTAGAGTTGTGTTGACAGTTGCAAACGGTTGGAGAGATTATGGATTCGTGAGGAAAGGAGTTTCCAGAAACTTCCCTAGTTTATCTCACATGATCCCATATTCTCCATCTCTCCACAACCTCACTACCTCCACTACTCACGAGATTGGCATTACGTATTTTAAACTACTATAAATAGGTGGCTTAACCTATTCAGAAAACAAAACAAGCTTTCATACCTAAAAGCTGTGTATTCTTCATAGTTCTCAACACCCAACAGACACAATTCATTACCATTGCCAATTTCTCAAACTTTTATGCTTCCCTCCCGTAAAATCAACCCGTCTTCCTCTCCATCGTGACCGAAGCAGGTCGGAACGGCTGCTATCGTGGTTTAGGATTGTTCCGTTCTATTTTGATTTTCAAACCTAAAAAGAAAGTACCACATCGGTGCATTTGTTTTACCTGGAAGTAATTTTCAGGTACCATCGTTTAGTATAATGAGGAAAATTTCAAAGAAGAAATTTCGACTTCATCCAGTACTTAATAAATGTCGAATTATTTTTCAAGCAAGTTTTAAAGAACTTATCGCGTAATAAGTTGGAAACAATTTGTTTTTCAACATATCAAAATTGAATATGAATCTCATAGGGGACATCAAGTTATATTCGACATATCAACTATGTAAGGCATGGCTAAGGAAATTCTTGTCTACCCGGTCATACGCTTTACTCATGTCAAGTAAAGCGTTCATCACTCACGTTTGCACAACCAACACTTCAGAAATTTTAATTGAAGTTTAATTTATTTTAATTTTTCCAATCGAAGCTAATTTTCATCAGATTTTCTCCATAATCTTTCACTTTCACTACCAACTCAATCTTATTTATTCAAATGTCATTTTATTTTATTTTTCAGTCGGCCCCTACAGTGGCAGTTGTCATCTAGTTATAATTTTATGATTTTTAGAGTTTTGGATTCTTCGCATAAAAAAAAATTGGATTCTTAAAAATTTGTGTGTCATATAATTTGATATATATATATATATATATATATATATACTTGGTTAGATAACCGTTGCTACAACGTGGTGCAATGAAGAAACAAACCTGACCAAAGATCAAGTAGGCACCAATTGCAAAACAATCGGAGTTTGTTTGTAAAAATCTTAGTTCTTGCACCCTTCTTATGAAACCTATGTTTACATTTATAAAATTCAATTACAAAACACCTTGGCCATCTCTGTAGTTACGTGCTCTAGAATAAATCATTATCAAAACTTTTAAACAGCCAATACTTTAATTCTACGGATGAAGATAGTGTGTCAATTTATTGGTCAGAGTACTCAGATACAAACTTCTTTTGAGATGCATGAAGGAACCAATATGACTATATATTGAGGTCTTTTTTTTTTTCTTTTTCATATACAATATGAAAAAGAAAATAAAATAATTATCTTTGCCGTTGCAGTTAATTACTAGTTATTTTGTGAAAATAGAAAAGTAAAATCACTTGGGAAAAAAATAAAAATAACTTCTTGCATCCACTTGGTTGACTAAGTTATAAGTTGTTTATTTTTGTTTTCTAACTGATCAAATGACTCGTCTTAATGTGACTCATATGACGTTGACTCATTATAACTTAATCTACTTCCTACATTTTACTCAAAAGTTACTGATATGTGCCCAATATTTCAGGTAGAAAATGATACCTGGCTCAAAATTAGTCGAATCACATTCCGAGTCAGACATCCTTATAATCTAAAATGAAACTATTTGATGATCCGAGTTATACACGAGTCTTGATTAGTTTGACTTGGACTTAAATTCCATGCACAAATAAAGGGGAAACACATTGTTGCGGTTTCCTATAATAACGAAAGAAATCCTTGCCAAACCCATGAACTCTTTCTGTACTAATGAATAACCCCAATTTCGTTCTCTGTAATTAGGGTTTCGTCATCAACCTTGAATTTGGGTTTTTTTTATTGAATGATCCCATTGTTGTTAATAGATGATCATGCAGACTGCTACAATGTTAAAGTTCACTCCAACATTTCATCCTCATCCTAGTAGTATAATCTGTTGGAGTATTGCTCGATAAAAACCACATATGTATAGCTAGGGATAGTCCAACATGGAATAAGAGGAGTACATGTGGCGCTTAATAAGCTTGAGCACCGAGGCCTTTTAGATTAAAACCCCACACCTGTTGCAACAGGTGGTCAAGTTGGGGACAGTATCGGTGCTATGTGGTCGGGTTCGGAGTAGGGTACGACGGTCCGTGAAGATCCTAACAACTGGTATCAGAGCCTATGGTTGGGGCTACTGTCCGAACAGAGAAGTGATTGTGGATGTCACCCGGTTTAGGGCGCAGGTGGAGTCAAACTCAAGGTGGAGCAGGCAAGGCCCAAAGTAGAGCTGGCGCTGAAGGTGGAGTTAGTGCGCAGTCCATTAACTCAGGTGGAGCAGTGTTCAAGGTGGGCAAGCCAATACTCAAGGTGGAGTTAGTGCAACCCTTCCCATTAACTTAAGGTGGAGTAGGATTCCAGGGCATGTAGTGACAATAATCATGTTCTATGGGTAGCATATACGGACGGTAATCATATGGTGGAGTATGATTGGATGGTGAGGTGGTTTAATCTCGCCAAGGTGGAGATTGTTGGAGTATGTGGCTCGATAAAAACAACATATGTATAGCTAGGGATAGTCCCACATGGAATAAGAGGAGTACATGTGGCGCTTAATAAGCTTGGGCATCTCCTTACATAGCACCGAGACCTTTTAGATTAAAACCCCACACCTGCTGCAATAGGTGGTCAAGTTGGGGAAAATATCGGTGCTATGTGGTCGGGTCCGGAGTAGGGTTCTGCGGTCCGTGAAGATCCTAACATAATCAAGAAACCCCAAACTCCCAAGATATGCATCACCAACAACAAGCCATTCCATATTTCATCCTACACTAAGAGAGATACAAATTTGGTATCCAAGGATGGTGCAAACTCTATGTTAACCATCGAGAAGTTGCAATTGCATGCTTCTTCTGCTTTTGAGGCAATGCTCTCTACTTTTAAACGGGTACAGTCCTTAAATTCTTTCTCTTCTTTAATTCTTAGTTTCTATTCTATGCTAATGATTTTTTTCTTGTATGTGCTTGCATCTGTGAGAAAAACCCTATTGATTCATTAAAGAGAATGATCAGATATGTTGGAAAATAATTAATAAAAAATTGATTTTTAAAGTTTTTAAGAAAAATAATAACTTATTGTTTTTTTTAGTGAATGAAACTTTTTAGTCCCACATCGGGGAGTTCATCTTTTTAAGTTGTATTATTCCATTATATAAACAAATTCTCTACTTTTATAAAATCTATGGGAAAGGGATTTCTCTATATTTTAGAGGGACCCCCAAGGGAAAATATTTATTGTTTTCTTAAGCGTTCGCGTTTTTCCTTAAGGTTTTGTTTTGGAGTTTTTCGGAATTGCCAAGCTCAAGTTGAGCATCTACTACATATGCTAGTAGTAGGTGTAGTAGGGTGTTTTATCCTGGAAATATCCGTCCTGTGAGGGCTATAGCATCACTCTTGAGTGTAGCCGGGTGCTAATGTCTTAAGGAAAGCGTGTTGAACACGTGACTCACTCTGTTTTTCCAAAGTTTTTCCTTGTTGCTGTTGCGGAGATCTGAGGAGCTCGTCGTTTCGTCAAATAAATCACTTCCATTATAAAGTAGCTAAGTATAAATAACTTTTGCTTATTTGATTTTTCCTTGTTTTTGATTATTGCATCCAACAATCTTAATACAATAAAATTTGTAATAATCGAAAATGGTTGGTTTGTTTGTGAATCATGGATGTTAATTGTGGAGTAAAAAACAAAAACGAATTTTTGGTCATCTGTAGAGTTTCTAGTCTATCTCTTAACCTAGAAGGAATTTTGATGAACCCTTTTGACCTAATGTAGTAGACATCCTGATAGTTACCCACATAAAATTTCAGAATTTTTGGAGTTGTAAAAGTATTTTTTTGATACTTTACAAAACAGAGAAACGTTCCTGAAAAATTCTGACGAGCAGAAATTTGTTGTTGACTAAATTAGTTTTTTATGGGGTAACAATGAGTTTTTTGAAATGGTGATTCAAACGAAGTTTGTAAATCTAGATGTTATCCTCATAACTCATATATTACTTTCCGATTCGGAATTGTGGTTTGTGAATAAAGGTGTCATCTGCAAGGGACATGGCTAATAGGCGCATGTGGCTGAAAATAAATCTTCCAAAGCTGGCAAAGGTGAGAAAATCGGAAGCAACTCTAAGAGTAGTCTTCATAAGAAAGGTATGTTTTGTAAACCTGAATCTAGCATTACTTTAATTAAGGGTGATTTTTATGTTTGTAAATTCCTGGCCTTACGGCAGTAAATTGTAGACAACGTAAAAACCTTTATATGTAGAAGTCAATGCTAATTTAGTTGAAAAAAACTAGAACGAGTTCAATGGCATGATGTCGGAAGTTATTTTAATAACCAATATGGGAGGTTGGTGGGTGGACTCTGGAGCCACCAAGCATGTTTGTTGAAACAGAGACTTGTTCACCTCCTATCATAGGATAAGGGATGTCGAGAAACTCTATATGAGTAACTCATCTGCAACAGAGGTTGCATAAAAGGAGAAGGTCGAGCAGATGCTTAGATCTGTAAATATTCTCACAATGAATGAAGTTTTCATGTTCCGGGCATATGCAAGAATCTTGTATCTTGTTCTGTTGTAGATGGTAAAAGATTGAAGATCTTAATTAAATCTGGAAAACTTGTTATAACTAAGGGAAGTGATTTTTTAGGCAACAATTATAGGACTTAGGGTCTACATAAGCTTAAAGGAAAATCTGATGAAGTGAACATAGTTGATTCTTGTGCTTACTTTTGTGTGTATTTGAATGTTTTGCATTGTAGACTTGAAACCGTAAACTTATAAGTCAATGCATAAACCGCCTAGCAAAGGCTGCGTACCCAAATTTAGTTTGGATTTTGAACACAAAAGAGAAATCTTTGCAGAATCAAAATATGCTATAAAACCTTTTAGCAAAAATGTTTAGAGTAATTCTAAGCCCTTAGAATTAATTCAGTTAGACCTAGCAAACTAAAGTGTAAAAAGTGGTTCATAATTTTCGTAGATGATTGTACGAGGTACTATCTTGTGTACTTGCTTGGGGTAAGGATGATGCCTTATAAGCCTTAAGGGTATAAACTTAAAATTGAAAGTGAAGTATATGTTACCACTAAAAGGG
>JAJJMB010012638.1:59356-100967 GCA_023531105.1 Papaver atlanticum
TTTTTTACTTTGGTGAAAGAAACCTTTAGTCTCACCTGTGAGAAACTAAAGATGAAAGCTCCCTATACTATTATGATTTGTACAATCCATTGTATGACTCTGGGGTCAAAACACTTTTATGTTAGGGAGAGGACGTAGAAATGACTAGTATGATATCAACACACGGACGGTTCGTATGTATGTTCGGTCAGGCAGGATCGTGAGGTTTAGGGTGTTGATTTACCAAGATCTATCTGTGTTTTTCATGTTTTACCGAAGTTTTCATTCATGTGGGGGATTGTTGGAAAACAATTAATAAAAAATTAATTTTTGAAGTTTTTAGAAAAATAATAACTTATTGTTTTCTTTTGTGAATGAAACTTTTTAGTCCCACATCGGGGAGTTCCTCTTTTTAAGTTGTATTATTCCATTATATAAACAAATTCTCTACTTTTGTAAAATCTATGGGAAAGGGGTTTCTCTACTGTAGTAGGGTGTTTTATCCTAGAGATATCCGTCCTGTGAGGGCTATAGCATCACTTTTGATTGTAGCCGGACGCTAATGTCTTAAGGACAGCGTGTTGAACACGTGACTCTCTCTGTTTTCCAAAGTTTTGCCTTGTTGCTGTTGTGGAGATCTGGGGAGCTCGTCGTTTCGTCAAATCGATCACTTCCATTATAAAGGAGCTAAGTATCAATAACTTTTGCTTATTTGATTTTTCCTTGTTTTTGATAATTGCACCCACCAAGATATTGTTTAGGCACAATGGTAAGGAGATTGTCGGGGTTGTTCAGCATGTGGTTCGTCATGGTGACTACGGATTATTTGAAATTACCATACAGACTAAACTTGGTTTACTAGAGAATTTTAAAATCAGTGGCACTGAAGTATACAATCAGACCTTCCTCGATGAGGAGGGGAAAGAGAAAATGTGGAGCATTTCTACAACAGTGGAATGCAAGGACGGTGATGTGGAGAAGATGAAAAAGGAGATAGAAGATATTCAAAATGCTACTCATGAATTGAAGTATAACTACATTTGGGTGAATCGATATTATCCTGTTGGGATAAAGGTATATGAAATACTTGAAGTTTTTATTAGAGTTGATGTGAATTGTTTTTGTTATATGCATCTTTGAATTAACTTTTCGTTTTTCTTATACAGTTTGATGTGGGCAGTCGTTTTATAGTCTCCAAACTGAAGACTCCTCGCTTCGAGCACTACATTGAACTAAGGAGGAAGGTGCTCTCCGAGATTGATGAAATCCGGATCAAACAAGGAGGAAGTAAGGAGAGAATTGAATTTAAAATGTTTCCTTGATAAAATCTGTGAAGCATCAAGAATACATGGCACAGTTTGGATAACTTTGCCTATGTAAAGAGTGGTCAGGATTTGTCCTCGGCAAAGATAAATCTATGGTTATAAGTTAATCACATTAAATTAATTATTCTTCCCATTCAATTAGGCCATGTCATTTTTTCTTGATCATTCATGAAAACAAAGACTCAGCTTCCAGATACCACTCCAACTCTCCCACTTAATTCTCATCAACTTCAATACCCAGTACCCACCAAAACCTTCTCACTTCCCCCACGAATCAATCAACTCCCATCGGCTATTCGTACTGTTTTTGGTCTTCAGGAGAATCATTCAACTCTGAAAAATCAATATGATTAATCCTGTCAACTAAGATAAGTTCATCTTCCTATCCTTCTCTCGAGAATTTTTTTAAGGGATGCAAACAAATTCAAGTTTTGTACATGTCCTATTGTGAATTTTAACCTAATTTTGATTATTTATTTATTTTGTTTCATATTTCTCTAAAAAAATAAAAAATTATCCCCTTTTGTTAGACATCACGCCTCTTTCTATCTCTCTTACACATTTTGGTTAACTTTGCCTGTGTAAGTGGCTGTCCAGATTTGCTCTCCCAAGAGATAAATGTACGGCTGTGGTTCAGTCACATTAAACTTAATTAGGAAATATTAGGCATTAACTTCCCCTTGATGCATATTATTGTAACGAACAAATAACCAGTCTACTCATTATTATCTTTCTCACACCTCTTTGTATTCAAGTTGCAGTTAGATTAGGTAGAAATTGCAGACTTATTAGTCTCTTTTTTTTTATCGAGATTACAAACCATTGCGCAAGAGGTATTTTAGGTAGAGCTTCAGGTGATTTGCATACATACCTTGATTACGGAACCTCAAGGTGTAATTTCTTTTATCCATTTAGGGTTTTCTTTTTTTCCTTTGATTTGTGTTTTGGGGGTAAGTCCTCACTTAAGTAGTTTCATATAAATTTTCATTGTTGCATTTTTATAGAATCGTTAACTTTAATTTTATCGTTTATTATCTTTTTGCATGCAAGTTCAAAGTAATTCAGATCAGTGTTGAGAGTATTTGGAGTTGCCATATGAAAAATCTGGTGCAATTTATGGACCTGCAAGACAGAGCTGAAACTGATCCGTAAACGTAGAGGTAATCTTTCCCTTGCGTTCTTGTTGTCATCATGTTCGTACAACCAAGAAAAGGACAATGAGTTTATTAATATGCCTTTTAAAAGTTGTGACATGCTGTAAGTTGAGCTGTATTCTGTATCTCCCATTTACTGTATGTCATTTCAGTCCAGTTCCTCCGCACTTTTATATACCGATAATGTAAAAGTCATGGTTCACCCTTATCGGACTCTCATTTGCTTATGCAGCATTAGAAGATCATTAGTAAGATACCGAACTTATACAACCAAAGCTTATTTATTTGTTTTCAATGGTTAAGTTTGGCTTACTTATAATTATGAAGTTGAATGGGAAAAAATATGTTTTTTTAAATAATGGTTTTGGTCCATCCAAGAAAAAATCTTGCGAATTTTAGGTAACATATCTGTCTTCAGGATTTTTACATTTTCTTTTTCACCACACTGTTTATCTATATTATTTTCACATTACGAACACTAATTTTTCTATGTCTTTGTATTTTAAAGCTGATGCCTGCAGTTAATGAAAGAAAGAAAATGAGGAGGACCTGACATTCATAATTGCCAGTTTTCATGCCTTACGAGATAAGTAAAACCTACGTTTCGAGTGTCGTTTATGATATTTTTAAGTGGATTTCAGACAAACTTTCATTTTTTTTTTTTTCATTGAGTTATTTGTCTTTTGTGTTCCGTTCGTTCGTCTTTATTTTTGTTTATTCTTTCTTTCGGTTACAATTGCTAATGAAAGGGACGTATACACGGCAGCCCTTTCTATCCTGCTCTAATATTTTTTCATGATGAGGTTTGGATGCAAAATTCATATAACAGACGTTTTATTCAATTTCTGATTTATGGAGGTTGTCTCCTAATTCCATTGCATATTTTTCCTAAGTTGCCTGTAGCTAAATTCTGGACTTTTAGTGTTCTACTGCAGTAGACAAATATGTCATCTGTCAAAGCTTTTAATTTCTGAAGAATTCACTCAACTAAAGTACAATACTTAGGAGGTTGGTTGTCCATTGTTTTTGGAATTTCAAATGCCACCTATACACTCATGGTAAAGCTATCAGATATTCATGACCAATGATTGGCTGAAGTAATAATATACATTGAGGTCAGAAGCCCATTGAAACTCATTTCAGATATGAAAAGTGTTTCAAAAATCACGCCTAAATCTGTGGTTGTTCATGTTGATGTGCATGTTTGAGTCATAAGTTGTCACTGATTTTGCTAAAAAAAGATCCAAAAATGTTAAGAGATGCTTTGAATTACTACTGTGATAGTATCTGTATTATTTAATTTATTTACAATTTTAATTGGCCTTATGAATTTCAGTTGGATAATTCAATTAGTTGTTGCATATAATTTGCAGACCAAATTTGGGAGTTTTTATGGCTGCGGTAAGAAAAGCTTTGAGAACCCGGCAGTTACTGTATGTATACTTGCGGACATACTGAACTGGAATGCAAACTTTTTTTTTTCTTTTCTTTCTTATGCTTATGCATATTGTGGCAACCATATTTTTCTTCTTGATTGCAAATGTGTGAATCCTTTTTCTCTATTCTAAGAATATAAAATTTCTTATTTCCATTTTTGCCTAAGAAGTCGTCTACCATGTTCGAGCAAAAATTTGTTGAACCTCATGTTTATTTTACAGTGGCTAGCTAGCTTGGTGTATGATATTAGTATTACTGTGTACCAATGGGGACCTATATTTAGGGTTGTTTAATTTATGGCCTTCTTACTAGGAAGCGCTGCAGCAAGCCGCAGTTGCACTCTTTTAAGCATCGATGGCCACACTTGCAAGTTGGTCAAATCCCAGTGTTTTAGTATCACAAAAAATATGCATCTTAGACATTTCTATTTGTCGCTGCATTTGGACTTCCATTAGTATATCGTTGTCATATAATGTTTTATCAGTACTATAAATAAATTTCTTCTTGATATTACTCCTTACTTTACCATTTGTACAATGCTTTCATGAGCCGCGAAAAGACTTTACCATTTGTCCGATGCTTTCCTGAGCCGTGAATAAACTTGATTTCTCTTTCAGGTCTACATCATATTAGGTAATCAGACTAGCGGAGCATCAATGATTTATGAGGAAAACATTACAGTATAAAATATATACAATTAATTTCATTTTGATGGATTATATGACCAGCTAGAAAACACTGATGGAGGTTTGTGACATACCAATTGTTCCTTGGGTAAATGTGTAACGAAGGAAGACTCGCTTTTGGTAGTGATTTTATTAGGTAGTGGAGTCAGTGGGGTCGCAGGGGTTATAGGTAGAGATGAAGATCAAAGATTGTAGGGTACTTATGGTCATGACAGTGGGTTGTTTGGTGGTGGGTGATGCTGGTGTAGGTTGTTGCTGTTAATGGATCTATTGGTGGTTGTTGATTTAGTGGTGGTAGCGAGGGGAATCCTCAGTGCTGATGTTAGCGATTCCGGTTGCTGATGGTGATGGTGGTGAAAAGTTTATATATTGAAATTGTTTGGCATTTTGGGATATATGAAAGAGTAGGATTCTAATATATTTTTGCATTTGGTTCAGTTACATTAGTAACTCCTGTTTTAATGATCGTTGAATGGTCTTTAATAAAAAGCATTATGGGATTAAAAAAGAGAGTGAGAAATTCTTTATACTATATAGTAGTCTTTATAATGGAGAGTGGTCTCATTTGAATTTACTATCAATCCCGTGCCGTTAAGCCCTAGTTGAAGTACAAATGAATGTTCCAATAACTGATGAATGTTTGTTTGTCTATGGCTCTTACGTAAGTACAATCCGTTGATGCTGAGATAGTAGTTTTATTAGCAGGTTGTTTTTCTTCTTTGAAGATGGTTGCATCTTCTGGAGCTCGCAACTGCAGTACAAGCTTAGGAAATGCAACTTTTGAGTTTCAATATGTCAATCTTTAGGCACATTAGCAGTAGCCATGTGGTATGAGACCAAGAACATGTTCAATAAGCATTATTCTGCCACGGTTAAGGAAGTTTCTCATCCAACCAGCCATCTTAGTTTCAAATTTCTCAATCAGAAAATCATGAGAATAATTTATGTGAGTAGGTTTCGGCAGTTGATATCCGAGATATTTACTGTTAGCAATCATTTTCTGAACACCAAGATCAACAGCCATTTCATCTTATCTATCAATAGGCACACCATCACTGAATAACACCGCAGACTTATGGAGATCGGCATGTTAGCATAGATGGGAAGGATATTATTAAGGGAGTCTAATGTCTGATTCTCCAAAGTTCCGAAAAGAAGGAGACTATCTGTGATATTATGCTTTGGCAATCTTTTTACAAGGATGATTCCTAAATCCAGTTAGTGTATGATTCTACAGGTTGTTTGCAGAATTTGAAGAACACGACTTTGGAAGGACTGGTACTACATCAACTGAAAAGGTTAGTAGAATCTGTGTGCTTGTTAAGCAGGTTGTTTCGGCCTGGAGACTATCGGCAATGGTTATTAGCTACACAATAAGGCATTAGATGTCTATGTTCTGCGGTGTATTGCAAATTCAAAATTCACGTATAGGCTTTTGCAGCCAATATTTTAGTTTAACTCTGAATTGTATGTGTCAGTCAACAGCTGGTTTTAAACTTGAGCTTTATCTTTTCTTCTGTTTCAGGTGGAGCTTCAGGAAGGTCCTCTAGAGCAGTTTTCACATGAAATGGAACCATTTTTATGCAAGCAAGGGATGCCTGTCCGACTGAACAAAGGTGGGTTCTGTTTCTTTTAATAGTTCTTGGATCATATTTCTGTCACAATAAGTTAAGCAGTTTTAATGTTGGCACTATCTGTACATTTTACTCTGCAGGTGTGATAGAGCTTGTCTCTGATTTTGTCGGTTGTGAAGAAGGAAAACCTTTATCACCGGAAGCATCTCGAATTCTGGTTAGTTATTCTATATATTCTATTTAAGAGCCTCTTGGATAAACTATCTTTACGATTATTTTTTTACTGGATCTTGTATTATGCTGCAGCGCTTGCTTGGGAACAAGATGGCTACATTTCGCCTTCACGTAATCTGTCGCTGGAGTCCTGAGGATTTTGAAGTTTTGAAAGAAGGTTTGGAACTCTCAGATATTGAATCTTCGTAAACTAGTTTATCTGAAATATTGACATCAGTTTCACATACACTTTATGTGAGATTTTATCTTTCTGTACAATTTTGCATGTGAGCATAGAGATTTACTACCTTTTTGTGGACTTGCCTGTAATCTATCTATGATTCTAGGAGCTACTATTTTTGGTTGTGAAAAAAAAGGAATTCAACTCCCATGTTTTTCAGTTATTGCTTAATACCATGACCAGACTTCTTCCCTATATCTTTATTTTTCCAATTTTTCCTTAATACCATGACCAGACTTCATACTTTAGCCATTCAAGTAAAAATAAGCAATTGCAAGAACCACAAGGACAATAAACGTATCATTCAAAGTTTCCTTCAAAGAAGATAATGTTCTCATATGCAAAATAGGATTACACCCAGAGTTATGAGATATCCGTTGAAGTAGTCAACCAAGTTGAAATCTTCTGAAGATTTCAAAAACAGAGGGTGACAATGAAGTAAGTTGCCGCAAAAATAAATAAGCTAAGATCAGAACTGAGATAGTGTACTAAATATATTTGAAGGAAACGAAGTCATGTCTTCCAAAAGCCATATGCAGTAATATCTCACGTATCTCACCTAAAGAAGACCGCAGTTGTTCCGAATGTTGACTGTATGCATTATTTAAGCAATTTAATTATTTATTGAAGTTGGAAACGTCCAAGTTTTTGCTTAACAAATTATCAAGGCTCTTCACTTTATAGGGAATACTTTGGAAGGAACAATACATAAGGAATAGATATCAAATGAATATTTTCGTTGTCCATTTTTGAATAATGGAATAACATCAAAATAAAAGCACCAAATTCTTGATTTTGATATATAAGTGGAAATAACCGAATGTCTAGAATATTCAAGCAGCACCGTATACCCACATATAGGATTAGTATGAAAGGGTAAGATTAACGTACCTGGTTACAGTGATCATCATGCTGCTAAACAACTGATTGTACGCGTTTGTTAGTTTTGCAAGAGTCTGAGACTTAGAGATGCAAGGACACGAAAAATTGATATTCCGGACAAAACCAAATACAATTCTCAATCCTGCAATAATTATACATCAAACGAAAAATGGAACATAGACATAGTAAGCTAACCTTTCCGTTGAAATTAAAATTGGGACACAGAAATTAATAGAACATAATTGGATTAAAAAAAAGGGGCAGGGTTCACTTATCCATAGGTCCTCAAATTACTACCCCGATGCAAAGTCGTCTGTTGTGCATTATCAACGGTATTAACATCTCCCTCATTCATTACAATGATAAAGATAACTATAGCAAAATCAGATACACCTATTTGACTGCATTAAAATGAAATTATAAGATATAATCAAGATGTTGGTAAATTTTTCCATTTGCGTCAAAAGGTAAATGTCTAGCACTTCCTTTGGTTATCATCTTCTGTGGATTGAGTGACGGAGCTATGCTTGTACTTGTGAGGACAGTTGTCCTCCCTAGTTTTAAGGAAATTAGCGGACTAGTTAGGGAATTTATAGGTCTTACGATAATTGTCCCCCTTGATTTTATGAAACTTACAAAATATTTAGGGATATTACGAGAAGATCACTAATTTAGGCTCTGATAACATGAGATTTTATATAGTTATTAGAGTTTATATGAGAATATTTAGGAACATTACTAAATTAATTTATAGATAAACCATTTTACCAATTCTTTGGTACCTTTTAAAGCCAATAATTACGTAGAAACCCTAAAAAAAATCAGGTCGCTAATTTGTGGTGCATATTTCCCCCCCAAGCTTGCATTCTTGGCTCCGTCACTTTGTGGATTGCTGCAGAAAAATTACGATATTAAAAATTAATGGGCGAGATTCAAATAAGAAGAACCAATAGGTACTTACTTTCAGTTTCTCCCATGATAAGAAAAATAAAGTCTTCGCCTATAAATTATATCATTTTCGCAAGTAGCAGCACTGAAAAGTAATAGGATTGGAAAAAATAATAAGAGAATCAAAAATAGGTATATATTGAAAAGATTTAGATAAATCAAAGATATGAAAACCGTCAATGTTTTTGGTATCTTGAGCTTGGTAGATTGGTATCTGCAATACAAAAATCATCCAAATTATAACAAAAAAATATTCTGAAGCAACGATATATCCTCTTGTTGTCGAGCAAAAGATATTAAGTTATTGACCTTTTAACTCTTCATCATCGTTTACCTGTAAAACACAGATTTTAGGAATCAAAAATTAATCTGGGACTATAAGAGAACTAAAAAACAAAAACAAATAAAGCGAATGAAAAAAGAATTTCAATAAGTATTGATTGATAAAAATAATAAATGGAAATCAGGAGGATAAAAGGAGGCGATAAAATTTAAAAAGTGCAAATAGTATATCATGGTTACTCATTATCCACAATAACAATACTTAGATGATCCGGATCTTGTTGACTCACCGTTCACAATGAAATCACCGCAGACGGCACAAGAAAAAAATAGAAGAGAAGAAACGAAGATAATATAATTTCTCTTATTGCCGACATTGAATTTCGCCCCAGAATGGTAGTGTAAGATGGTTGTATTAGATTGAGGAACTGCTAAACTTTGCCCGACGATATTTACGTTCAATTATATATATTATTTTTGATTTTTGATTTTATAACTAACAGCCTCTTTGTTTGTACTTGACTTGCTATTTGTATCTGACTCGGCTCCTGACTCTGTCCGAGTCAAATATTAGACTCTTTTTTTCTTTTCTTTATGTAGGCTCTCACGCGACCTCTGTCTCAGACCAAACCGCTGGATCGGACCGGATACAGTCAGGTTTGGAAATGCCTTGACTCGTGGGCTCGAATTACATACTCACGAATATTAACAAATATACCCTCAATGCTTCATATCAAACATTTTTTTTCTTCATTTTCTTCCATCGGGAACAGATATGGGAAATTGAAGAACCAAACCCTAGGTCTCCTTCTCAACTGATCTCCTTCATCTCTCTCAACTCATATCTCCATCTCTTTCAATTCATTTCTCTTGTTGGTCTCCTTAATTTATAACTCTCAACTCATCTCCACATCTCTTTCAACTCTTCCGAGCTTTTTATAAAAGAATCATTAACTTCGGGTATGATTTTAACATCTATTAATTCTTCGTCTATCTATATATTCTGTCATATTTGTATGTAATGTAGTACTGATAAGGGTGAAAGAAAACTAGTTGCAGGGGATGACAAGAGAGTTTAAGTTTCTTCAGAAAGTTAATAAAATTTGATTCTAGGATCAAGATTCTAGGGTTTGATATTAATAATATTGATAATTGATTGATAATAAGATGTGTCTCTAAACAAGAAGGCATAACCTTTAAATAGGTTCATAGGAACCGACTAAACAGAAAAGAAAAGGAAATCTAAGTAAACTAGGAAAGAAAAGACTTGCAAGGCAAGTAAACTAAACAGAGGCAAGGGATCCACTGTTATAGTTGATACGAACTCAAAGGGATCAACAATCATTGTTGATATTAAAACAAAGAATCAACATGAAGAGTTGATACTGAGAAAGATGTACTACATCAGTCCCCCCTTCTTGAAAGAAACTCTCCCTCGAGTTAATGAATAAAAAGAACTTCATTCTATCCATGAATTGTAAAAATTTCTTACACATTGAAGATATTAGAGATGTTCCAATTTGATGGAAGATCAATGACATATGCATTATCACTGATTTTCTTCTAAATCTTGAATGACCCATATTTTTTCATCTTGGTCTTGTTATAAGTACCAGTAGGAAATCTTTCTTTTCTGAGATGAATCATAACCAATTCCCCTTCATCAAAAGTCTTAAGTCTTCTATGTTGATTTGCATCTTCCTTGTACTTGTTGTTAGAATCAGTAAGTTTTACCTTCACTTCCTGATGTATCAGTGAAGCTTTCTCAAGAAAGTTATCTGCTTTAGCACTTGATTTTCGTAGCTTCGGAAGCACTACCAAATCCAAAATATGGTTAGGAACTTTAGAATAAACAATCTCAAAAGGTGTCTTACCTGTAGATCGATTAACTGAAGTGTTAAAAGAAAATTCCATATTTGGAAGGAGATTGTCCCATTGCTTCTCTTTTCCTCCAATAATCTTGACTCTAATCAGATTGCCTAACGAACGATTGACCACTTCAGTTTGTCCATCTGTTTTGGGATGAGCAGTTGTACTATACTGAAGTTTAGTTCAAAAACGCATTCATAAAGACTTCCAGAAGTAACTCAAAAATTTAGTGTCTCGATCATAAGTAATTGTCTTGGGAATTCCATGCAAACGTTCCACTTCTTTGAAAAATAAGTAAGCAATATTGGAAGCATCTGTTGATTTCTTGCAGGCTATGAAGTGAGCCATTTTTGAGTAACGATCAACAATCACCATAATAGAATCATTCCCCATGGAAGTATGTAATAATCCAAGCACAAAATCCCTGCTAATATCCATCCATGGAGCATCTGGAATTGGAAGAGGAGTATATAAGCCTATGTTTTGAACAGTCCCCTTAGACTTTTGGCAAACCATGCACTTTTGTACGTACTTCTGAACATCTCTTTTAAGTGAAGGCCAAAAATAGCGTTCTTCAACCAAAGCAATGGTTTTATCACGTCCAAAATGTCCTCCAAGGCTACTGCCATGCAATTCTTAGATAAAATGTAGACGTAAAGAACATTGTGGTATACATAAACGATTTCCTTTAAAAAGAAAACCATCTTGAATAAGACAGTCATCAACACTGCCTGTTGAAGAACTACACTTTTCCCAGAATTTCTGAAAATCTTTGTCTTCACTATACAGATCTTTTTAGAAATCAAAAGCTAAACTCTCATGTTTGAGAGTAACAAGAAGATGAGCTCTTCTACACAAAGCATTATCTACTTGATTAGTTTTCCACTCTGATTTTTAATAGAAAAGGTGTACTTATTGATAGTAGATAACCACCTATCATGCATTCGATTGACCTAAGCTGATGTTTTCAAAAACTTAAGAGCCTGATTATCAGTATTGACAACAAACTCACTGTGAATAAGATAATGATGCCAGTTCTTAAGAGCTTGAACAAGATAAATTAATTCTAACTTATAAGTAGACCACTTCTTCCTTGTATCTGAATTCTTTTCACTATATTATGCAATTGGATGTCCTTCTTGAGATAACACAACACCTATACCAACAATAGAAGCATCACAGTGGATCTCAAAAGGTTTATCAAAATTTGGCATGGCAAGAACATGAGCGCTACATAACTTTTCCTTGAGTAGATTAAATCTTTTATCTGCTTCTTCAGTCCATTCAAAAGTATCACGCTTCAAACAATCTGTTAAACCAGCAACAATGGTACTAAAATTCCTCCCAAATCTTCTATAGAAAGAAGCTAATCCATGAAAACTGCATACTTCACGTATGGAAGTTGGAGTAGGCCGATCAACAATTGCCTTAATCTTAGAATCATCTACTGAAATACCAGTATCTGACACAACATATCCTAAGAAAGTGACTCTGTTTGTAAAGAATGTGCACTTCTTTAAGTTCACATATAAAACATTGTCTTGGAGTGCCTTAAAAACTTGAGATAAATGTGTAAGATGTTCTTCCTCATTGTTGCAAAAAATTAAGATGTCATCAAAATATATTATGACAAATTTTCAAAGAAAAGGTTGCAAAACTTGATTCATGAGACGCATAAAGGTGCTAAGAGTATTAGATAAACCAAAAGGCATTACTAACCACTCATATAATCCTTCTTTTGTCTTGAAAGCTGTTTTCCATTCATCACCTTATCGAATACGTATTTGATGATATCCACTACGTAAATCAATCTTTGTAAACACTTTGGCACCAGAAAGCATATCAATCATGTCATCGATTCTTGGTATAGGAAATCTATATGGTATAGTAACTCTATTTAAAGCTCTATAATCTATACACATACGATGTCCACCATCTTTCTTGTCTACTAAAAAGGCTGGACTAGCACCAGGACTTTTGCTTAGCCTAATCAAACCATTTTGTAATAAATCATTAAACTGACCTTGTAATATCTCATGCTCTTTAGGAATTAACCTATGGTGAGGTTGATTAGGACTATAAGTTCCAGGTATAAAGTCAATTTGATGCTGTAAATCTCTCAGGGGAGGTAAAGTATTTGGCAATTCATCAGGAAATAATTCACCAAAAGAAGATAGTAATGGTTGTACCTTGTATAGAATCTCCACCATTGGCTTAGCAACTTCATGAGAACTCAGAGAATGAGTTTGTTTTAAAGAATGAACAATGGTAGCAACTAAGGCAGTTGTCTTCTTATCTGTTGGCTCCTTGACTGAAGTAGAAGATTGTAGAGGCCATAAAACTTTAGTAAAACCTTCATGAACAAAAGTATAAGTATTCTCATAGCAGTTATGAACTACACGAATGTCATATTTCCATGGTCTTCCCAAAAGTAAGATTTCAACACTCATGTTAATAACATCACATAGAGCTGAATCTTCATATCCAGGGAAAGAAAATTTTACCAAACACTGATGAGTTATTTGTTGAGTTGAAGAACTATTTATCCAACCAAATGAGTATAGATTAGGATGAATAGTAACAGGCAAACCAAGTTTTTCAACTAATCTTGCTATAAAACTTCTCTTTAATAACACAATGAGACTTGAAAATATTATGTCTTTGTGTAAGAAATAGCTCAGTTATTAATATGGGTCAAATAACTCCAAGAAAATCTGCATCATAAGATCATGTCCATATAGATCATTAATTTCTTCAACCTCCAGTGTATCTTCTTATTGTGTTTCTTCTTGAGTTTCCTTAATATAACAATGAAACTTGCGGCAGTCACTAGAAGTATGACCAGTTTGGTTGCACTTATTACACTTGTCTCCTCTAAACTTTGAATAAGGATTAAGAGGTTTAGGTAAAGGAGAAAATTGTTGTTGATATTTACCTCTAGTAGTTGGAGTAATATCTATTTTTTTGTGTACTCTGAGGTGGCTTAGCAGATGGAATATGCATTACCGGAGCAGTGTCTGTAGGAAGAGATGTTGTTTGTTGCTGCTGATAAGCTTGACCATAACTTCTGTCATGTGGATCAACAACGACTGTTGATCCCCTTTCACCTTGGTTACCATAATAAGAATTATATGGTTTTACAAGTTTATAATAATGTTGATAATGAACTTGTCGTGGTGAAGCTTGTCTGGAAGTGTTAAGTACATGCCTCTCTATCTTGAAAGCTTGATGAATAGCCTCAACCATCGTATATACGGATTGAGTCATTCCTTGATGAACAAGTATGTTTAACCCCTCTATAAAATGTGCAACTAACTGCTCTCCAGTTTCATTCAATTGATTACGTGCAACTAAACTGTAAAATTCAGCTACATATTCTTCAACAAGTCTAGCTCCTTGTCGACAGTTTTGAAGTTTGATAAACAGTTGTTGTTTATAATCTCTTGGTAAAAACTTATTTCTTAACAAACCTATCATTTTATTCCAAGTACGTATAGGAGGTTTGTTATACTTACTTTTATCTCCCACCAAGATGCAGCTCCACCTTTTAGTTTATACGCTACCAGTTTCACTTTAGAAGAGTCAGGGACATCCATGAAGTTGAAAAATGATTCTACTTCATAAAACCAATCCAGTAATTCTTCAATTTGTAATCTACCATGAAAGTTAGGTATATCAGCCTTTAATTTATATTCTGGTAGAGTTCCATAAGGATTCATACTAGACTTTAATCTTCTATCGTCTATCCGCTTTTGTGCTAGGATTTCCTCGTTTTTGTCTTCTTCATCATTGTTGAGATTTACAGTTACAGGTTTTTTGTGAATAAAACCTTCTAATGGCTCTTTGTGTTGAAGCTGATACAAGACATTCTCAGGAATAGAAGTATTCTGGGAAAAAGAACCATTAACATTTTTTGCTTCATCATCTTCTTTTTCTTCAGTTTTCTTTTCTCCATTATTTGCATCTTTATCATCAGACAAACTTGGCATGCCTTCCTCTTCTAATCCCGTGTGTTTTAATAACTTGATTAAGAAGTGTCCATGCCCATCAAGTCTTTTTTCTAGCTTCTCTGTCACATATTTTTCTATCTTCTCAGTCAAAGTGTTTTCTATGATAGAACCGATACGTGTTTCAAGCACAGTGATGATGGAAGTTTTAAGTTCCGTAAGGAATGCTTTGGTAAGAGGTTGATCAGCCATTGAACCTTTGAACGAAGAATATGAATATTGGATGTAAAGGTAGGGTTTGGAGTATTTACGGAAGCGTTGAAGGATCTGTCATTAGAGAAAAATCTAAAAACGCTGCATCTGATACCAACTAATGTAGCACTGATAAGGGTGAAAGCAAACTAGTTGCTAGGGATGAGAAGAGAGTTTAAGAAACTTAATAAAATCTGATTCTAGGATCAAGATTCTAGGGTTTTATATTAATAATATTGATAATAAGATGTGTCTCTAAACAATAAGGAATAACCTTTAAATAGGTTCACAGGAACCGACTAAACAGAAAAGAAAAGGAAATCTAAGTAAACTAGGAAAGAAAAGACCTGCAAGGCAAGTAAACTAAACAGATGCAAGGGATCAACTGTTATAGTTGATACGAACTCAAAGGGATCAACAATCATTGTTGATACTAAAACAAAGAATCAACATGAAAACTTGATACTGAGAAAGATGCACTACACCAGTATGGGTTTTCTACGATTTCGGAACATGATTTTTTTTAATATTTTATTTTGTGTTTTTATGATATTGCTAAATGTTGGGAAAACAATGTTTACCACTAAGATAATACTTTGGAGCCTCGTACATGTTGATGCGGTGTAGGTTCTTTGTAGGGAACAAAATGCTCTTTTTTTGTGACAAAAGTTACTGTTATAGACTTGATGATGATCCTAGTATATATTGAAGCTAAATATCTTGTTATGCCAATAGCATTTTCACACATTGTATTTTGAAGCTCCGTCCACAATTGGATGCATTATTTCATTTGATGTAGACTTGCTTTCTTTTTGCTGCTTCTTGTAGCTTTTATACATTCTTCTCTTTCTGCCAAAAATAATTGAATATTTGAATTAACTTGTAAGACATGATAAACCAATGATATACTTGGATAAGTGATCGAAAAACAACTTCATACATTATATATTTAGTGCAACCCATTGAAACTTATAACATTTTTTTTTTTTATACTCATATGTTTTTAATACATGATATTAATGCAAGTAATAAGTATAATAAGATAGCATTGATATGTTATTGAATTCTTCTATGATTTCTCGCCTCAAGCAGTAGTTCAGGATTCTCGTCCCTGCCCACTCTTCATGGGATAATATCAAGGACTTCAAAGTTTAGACTCAAGCAAAACATCCATACTTCTCGAACCATTAGCGTCTACAACTATTCAACATAATTATGATTAATAATAATTACCAAACAGTTAATTGAAAAATGAAAACATATAGTTTAATAATACCAACCAACTAACTGAAAATAGAAAATTAAAAAATTAAGGTTAATAATACTTACTAAATAATTAATTGAAAATGACTTTTCCAGAATTATTTTTTGGCTAGATCTTCTTGTTGTGTATTATTTTGTTGGCTACCCTCAAGTAATAGTAATCACTTATTCCGTTCTGAACATGAAGTTGCACTGAAAATAAAAAAATTCTTATATGTTCATTTAGACAAGAGTTCAAAGGTTTGGCTAATGCCTAACGCTAACACATCAGAAGCCTCGAAATCTTACCCATGTATTTAGTATGTATTTTACTCAAATGCGAGTTATCATATTTTGTAGTCTAAGAGCATGCAATGAAAGTTCTGATAATTGTAACTTGTAAGAGCATGCGATGAAAAGTTCTGATAATTGTAATTTGTAAGAGCATGTTTATATTGGGTTCATATTCTTATTTCAGCTTGTTGTTAGCTTATTTGATGTTTAGTGTTGACCATATAGCTGAAACTCCAACACTTAAACCTCCAGATTTTGACTTTACTGTTTTGCGGGTGGTTTTCCTAATTGTTGGAATGCTCCGAAGACTTTATGAGTCTGTTCCTTGCAGGCCCGTGATTCTTTTAAAGAGAGAAGAAACAAACTTCATCACTCCGGTAATCTGATCAGCTTTCCACATAACGGTGAACAGATGATTGGGATACTCAAATTTCTTGGTGATACAAAGCTTGTGATAGAATTGCATGACAAGGTCACAGAGTTGACAAAGAACTTCGATAGGATCAAAGTGTTCAATATTACATCCCTGGACGAGTCTGGAGAAATCCTTTGGGGTATACATGCTGAGCTGGTATGTGAGGGTGAAAATGACCATAAAAGGGTGATTCGAGGCATCAAAGTTGTTCTAAAAGGTTGTAAGATGGTAAAGTCTAGGTGCATGCTGTTAGTAATCCATCACCTTCTATGTTCCATGTTTAGTAATTTCTTGTTGCTTGACTGTTCCTTTCACTGTTTAATAGATATATGTTAGTTGCTTCGTCAAGAAAGGTGAGATGAAATATTGTGTGACGAGCTACGTGGGATTAAGGGATGATCTACTACTGAAGATAGGCAAGTTTGGAAATATCTGCAGCTGAAGTTGTAACCTGGATATGGAATTGAAGATGGAGTTGTAAATTGATTAGTTTGAACTTTTAAAGAAATTTTGTAGCTTTGGCATAAGTTGTTTAGTTACAGTACATGAAATTGTAAAAGGATTTGATGTACTCATTACTTACCTGGAACTTTAATGAATTTTTTTGTAGCTTTTGCATACATTGTCTGTCAAAGATTTCTAGTATTGTATATTAGCTTTTTGCAATGTAACTTTGAATATTACTACTGTGTTTTTCTTTATCTGTGTACCTTTGGTGTCTGTGGCATGTAACTTATTCAGGTTTTCCATTTAGTGATTCCTCATTTAAATTTTTGAAATGATGTGGTTATAAAAAGATATCTCGAGGCTTCTAAGAAGAAGTAAAAGAATTATCATTCTCTTCTGATAATCAGTGTGAGGCTGCAGCTTCGGTTTCCAATGGAACAATATGTAATATAAACTTGTTTGTGCATATGTTTACATTTCTAAAATGTTTGTCAATGGTTGTTCATATATGTTATAGGGTTTTATGTTCAAAAAAATGGTCCATAAATCCTTTGATAAGTTTCCCAGAATATCTTAGGGGGAGGGGTCGGACTCGATCCATATGGAGAATTTGTTGGAAAACTGATTCCCGAAGGCAATATAATTCCAGAGAATATGGACAACAAAACGTATAGAGGGACACGTCATTCCACCAAATCCCCTCAACCCATAACTCATACCTTTGAAATTCAATATCTAAACCCACAATTAGATCTTTATTACCAAAAAAAACTTCAAAAATATACGCCAATCACTACACGAAATCAGGGAATTTGGAACGCCCGATTTTCTAATGGTTATTTATGTTAGATCATTGCTCGGTCGAACTCACAAGTGTTGCTATCTTAAGCTTGTTGTCAAATTTTTTTGTCAAAACTATATCTTGATTTCTAGTCTACAATTAGTTAAGTCTCGGATTAGGATAGAAGATGTAGTTGAGAAACGGACATCACGACAGTCATCATTGCGTTCAACCGTTTGAAGGTGAAGATCAACCGAAGCTTTTGGAGAACTTCTTCAATAACAGATAAGTGAAGACTGAACCATCTATTTCTCAAGTTATATTCATCTCTCTATCTATGAGACGTTGTTGCATAACTAATTAGACTATCGTAAGCATATCAAGAATTTCGAGTCAAGTTTATCTTGGTAATTAGTTCTCGAAATATATATGACTAAGCTAATGAACATCTGTTCATACTTGATGAATTTCGGTTAAGAACAATTTATTGTTCGTAATCTAAATTATGATTCAAGATTATGATTCGAAAATAGCCTGGAACAATGATATGTGTCATTGATGTTATTTGAGAATGTTTCGAATTGATTTAGAGAGAAATATAGACTACTATTATTTTCGGGTACAAGACTGTATACATAGCAGTCTTACAAACTAGGAGAACTGTTATAGGTCCGGAACTGTAGTACATATACCTAGTACATGTACCAGAGTAGTTATATGTCGACAACAACTTTTTGGTATGCATACCTTAAAAAGTCTGTGAACTCGTGAACCCGGTACGGTACGCAAACAAGTACGCGTACTGAAAAAGAACTGTCGGTTTTGGAACCGGTGTGGTATCCATACCCGGTACACATACCGGAAAAGTTTTGTATGTTCCAGAACTCTAATTTGTATAAAGGGTACACATAGCCGGTACACGTACCATGACAAATATGTTCACGAACAAGGTTTAAGTACACGTATTTGCCCTGTCGAATAATTTCAAATGCACATAAAATTATTTATGTAATTAACATTTGAATAATCTCTAAGAACACTATATACATATTTGATCAAATAATTGTGACTCAACATTAAAGTCTTAAGTGTTATATAAAAATGCTCAAGCTTATAGTTCAGTTGGCTAGTTTCGTCTAACCATTCATGAACGTTGTCTTTGTACATGGTTAGGTTACGGTCCATCCTAACCATATTGCATATCTTGTTATGTTAATCGGATTCAAAGATTTATCTAACGGTGGATATTGTTTGCTTGGTTCCGAAGCTATCTTAACTTAAACGTAAAGCAACCTATGCTTTGAAAGTCTATAAAAGGGGAACCTCAAACAACTAGGATCATTAAATCCCAACACAACTTCTTGTGTGTCCTAGTTGTAAACTAGGGTCGTCCTTTTCCTAAAACCCTTTTAGGCTTTTACGGCTAAAAAAGACTTCATAAAGATTCGTGAAGCCAGGTCTATCTATCTTTTATCTTGATAGCTCGAGTATCCTGATCTTGATTGATTGTTGAGCTTGCTCCACCAATCAAGATAGATAGAAATCATCAAAGTTCTATTCATCTCAGACTTTGTTGATTCCACAAGTTTAATACTTGTGAGGTGAATAATAATCTAGGCTGCTCTTTGAGAAGCATAAGTACGGATTTTGAGGTGAGCTAGATTGTGTCTATTACTATCGATTTCTAGTCTCACCTTGATTTACGATCAAAAAGGAAATCGCGCATATAGGCTTATCTGTGGAAGACAAATTAGATTAAAGTCTTCAATTAAGTTGAAGCAACTCTTAGGATGTAAAGGACATCATCTAAGGGAATCATTGGCGCAGAGTCCTGCTGGGATTCAAGAGGTGTAAGGAACGCAACTGTAACTGAATTGTTGTGAGGTTTAATTCTGTCTCAACCACATTCTAGTCCGAAGTTAATTGGTAGTATAGGCTAGTGTCTGTAGCGGCTTAATACATTTTGATGTTCAATCTGGACTAGGTCCCAGGGTTTTTCTATATTTTCGGTTTCCTCATTAACAAAATTTCTGGTGTCTGTGTTATTTCTTTTTCCGTATTATATTGTTTATTTTTATAATTGAAATATCACAGGTTGTACATAAATCAATCAAAGTATATATATCCATCCTTGTTTGTTGGGTACGACTTGATTGATTCTTGGATATTGATTTTTGGGATCGTCCAAGAACTCTCACACGTAAATCAGGTTCGCGGATTTGGTTTTGTTAACTTTTTGATTGTGAGAGAAAGAGGTATAACTCTGAATATTATTCCTCGATTGAGATTCATTAAGTTGAACTCTCGGAATTGTATTTAGGTTTTGTCCATACAGGTTGCCTAAGAAAAAGTTGGTGGTGTATTTTGGTACACCCAGTATTTTCAATTTATTTTGTCATGTCGTATCTACATTGGTAACTTTGTAACATTGGATAATCGTTGCAATAATTGGTATCAGTTACAGAGTTTTAGGAGGGTTGTGTGCAATTACCTTCCTATCCTCAACTTAACATTCCAAGTTACCTTGTTACCCTCCATTACTACTATTAGCGCCTTTATTACTACTATCAACACCCAATTTCTTCTCACACTCAAGGGTTACCCAGCATCCCAATGATTTTCGTTTTTTTCTCCAATATTTTTTTCCCATTATAACTCTTCATTTTAATTACCGAAAATTAGAAAATAAATTCAAAATCAGACAAAATTTTTTTTAAAATCAACTTAAATTAGTTTTTCATTTAATATGTCTGAAAATTAGAATATAAATCGGTTGGGAGGTAGATAAACAAGTTAATGCGTTGATAGCAAAACGGTTGAGACATAACTACATCTTATCTTTCACCTCCATTTATTTCACATCTCACTGACTTCATGGTTTATCCCTGCTGCCGCCATCGATTTCACCGGAAAATTCATCAGATCCACTTTGAGATTCAGCTGCGGAAAACTTCATCAACAAAATTGATTTAAGCGATTCTTCTGTGACTCTTCGATTTCAACAAAGATTTAAAATTAATCAATTAATCACAAAAGGATTGACTTTGATTAAAATTTCTGAATCTATCGATTCTCCTGGGTTATCTTCAGCTAATTAAGGTATTTCTTTTATTGTTTTTCTTAATCAATAGTTTTTCAACATATATGGTCTATTAGTTTTAGAAATTGAGGATTATCGATGTTGTTGTGAATTGTATTCATCTGTAGTATGTTTCTACATCTGTGATTTTTGTAGGTTTAGGTTATGAACTTAGATTACTAAGACATCGTATTTTATTTGTTTGTAGGTGTCAAATTTTGTAAATAAAGCTTGGATGCGTGAAACAGACAAATGTAGTACAGTATACAGATAAGGGGTTAGAAAATTTATTGATTTTGCAATGGCAAATGGTACTTCTACAAAAATATGTGCTTTCCCATGTAAGAAGTGTGAAAATAGACATCGTTGTGAATTTTCGCTGGTTAGGATCCATCTGTACGAGAATGGTGTCGACAAGACATACACCACTTGGTTCTTATATGGTGAGAAATAGGATGGTTCTTCAATAATTCATTTTAATGGGAAGGCTGTAGTCGAAGAAACAACTCATAAGCAATCAGATCACTTGAACTTGGATGATTTTATTGACTCTTCATTTGGTATTCATCATGATGATGGAACACAAATTGGAAAAGCACCCTTAGATGATCCAGATGTCGAGAAGCGTTATAATAGGTATAAATTATTAGCGGAAGAGAAGTTGTACCGTACATGTGAAGACAATCTCACAATCCTCTCTGCTATGGTAGAACTGCATAATTTGAAGAAAACTTATAAAATTTCGGGTAACCGTGTCAGCAATTTGTTGGATTTGTTAAGAGAGTGTCTTCCGAAACCTAAGTTGCCTAAAAACTATGATGCTATAAGGTCAATGCTTAAGGATCTGGGGATGAAAGCGAAGGATATCCATGCTTGTGAGAATCATTGTATTATGTATTACGAGGAGAATGAGGATTCAATAGAGTGTACGGTATGCAAAACTTCGAGGTTCAAGTTGAAAGCTACCAATGATGGTCCTGTGCTGACAAATGAACCTTGCAAAGTGCCGAGATACTTTCTTGTAGTCGAAAAACTAAAGAAAATGTATTATCTATCTTGAATATCAGATGCAATGTTGTGGCACGATCGAGCGCAAGTTTCATCTGAATATATGAGTCATCCAATCGATTTATCTTAGTGGGCACTAATGAAAATGAAGTTTTCATTGTTTTCCTCGGAAGGCAGAAATGTTTTTCTTGGAAAATCAACGGATGGGTCTAATCCTCATGGTATACAGACTTTGAGCAGTTTTTAATTAAAACGTCTTTCCGATTCCTGTTTCTCTTAGTCTTCTTAATAAGTAAATTAATGGTCTTTTGCAGTCTTATTTATAACATGGTTTAGGTATTTGGTGTTTGTAGTGGTTCTCATGGAGATGTATTTTGGGTGTTGAATGGGTATGCTTGGCAGATGTTTGTGCAGGTAGTTGTTATCAGGGGGAAATGAAGGTATATGTAGTTTTCGCTAATTAATTTGGAGATCTCTGTAGGAGTTAGATAGGGATATAGAACAAGGTTTAATGAATTTGCAGTTGAAAAGACGAGGGTACCCAAATACACCATAATCTTTTATTTATCAACCTATAAGTCCTTTACCAAGTGTGATCGTCTATGGACAGAGTCGAGACGATACGACAAATTCGGTACACACTTCGTGTGATCGTCTATGGATACGAGATCGAGAAAATACAACAACAAGATCACTTGTGTGATTGACTATGGATTCAAGATCGAGATGATACGACAACGAAGTGCTCACTTTATAATAGGTTTAGTAATAACCGAAACTCTATAGGATCAATATCAAGTCTTACAGATTAACATAAAAGTGTAATTTACTTTAATTATAATGAGCAAAAACAAAGTAAATGGCACAACAAGATTTTATTAACGAGGAAACCGCAAATGCAGAAAAACCCCGGGACCTTGTCCAGTTTTGAATACTCTCAGAACTAAGCCGCTATACAAAATATAATACCAACTTCGTATAGTTGAGACCAACTAGACTACCCCTAGCTACTTAGTTTCCTCAGTGTCCCTGCGCCTTCAACTTCTTGAGTCACGCACGTGAATCACCAATCCTTTAGATCGTATTCCAAACAATAAAGGATTAATCTGTTTGGTAACCACTCTATTTAATCTTAGTAATAAGATATTATGAGTCGTTGACAAGGGCTCTTCTATTTAATCTAATAAACTCCTTTGTCTGGTTAGATCAATCCAAACTTTGACTACCGAAATAATCAAACTTTAGATTCACAATCAATCAATATAGATCTCAAAGAAAAACTATAAGGTGATGCCGATCTCACGCAATTAATCAATCAAGTCTATCAAAGATAAACACAATTCTAGTTGGATCCCAACCGATCAAGGTTTGTGCACACAATTCACAAGATACGAAAACTAATAAGAAAAACTTCGTCGTCTTCAAATCTTCGTTTGTCTTCAATGATAGCCTACACAACACCAGTTGAAACCTCTTGTGATCAATCACGCACAGAATGGAGTTTGTTAACAATGGATTATAACAAGATGTCTTTAGATCCGAAAATGGTTCTAAAGATCCCGTCAATACTTTGATCTAGTTTGAGTGAGCCTTATATCATGAGAGAAGGTTCTCAAAAATAAACAAACGAGGTGCAATCAAAGTTTCAACAACCGTTAGTCAATCAAATCAATAATCGAAAACTACAATAACAATGCAATTATCTAGTTTCCCACCAACGGTACTCATAGAGCTTCTTGATCACACATAAGTCTTTAAACGAGCGGTCGTAAGAGATTTCACCTAATTAGGATACTTTCCTCTCCAAGATGTCTTTAGATCTGAAAATGGTTCTAAAGATCTCGTCAATACTTTGATCTAGTTTGAGTGAGCCTTATATCAGAAGAGAAGGTTCTCAAGAATAAACAAACGAGGTGCAATCAAAGTTTCAACAACCGTTAGTCATCAAATCAATAATCGAAAACTACAATAACAATGTGTTAGAGCATTGCTCGGTCGACCTCGCATGCGTTGCTATCTCAAGCATGTTTGTCAATGTTAGTGATCAAAACTATAAGTCTTGATTTCTAGCCTATTTATAGATGTCTCGGACTAGGACATAGATAGTGTAGTTGAGCTTAGATTTCTCGGCGTTCAACATTTGAAGACGAAGAACTACTAAGGGAGCTTGTGGAACTTCATCGACAAAAGGTATGTGGAGACTTAAACTCATCTATCACTTGGAAAGTCTATTTCTACTCTATCTCCTATAATTGAGACATAAGTTGTTTTACGATATAGTTTTCTACTATGTGATGTGTTTTCAATTTTGTTGTAGTAAAAGGTTCGTTGAGACTTGTGAAAGTAATTGATTCTAGACTTATTTAAACTAAAAATAGAGAAAACTAATTCCAAATTTTATTTCAAGAATGAAAATAACCAAGACACTAGATTCCACTATTACACATGATTGAATGATGGTAAAAATTCCAAAACTCTAATTATCTTTTAAATCTCTTATTTCTTAATTCACAAATAATTGTATTCCCTAAGCATAGATTATCTAAACAAATTATAACCTATCTAATTGAATCACAACTAATTAATAAAATAATGCAAACAATTAAAATTCTGCAAAGCAGTGATTGAGTGAATTATAAAATACAAATTAGAGAAAAATAGAATAGTTACCAATTATTCATGCATAAATAGCTTCCTCCGTGCCTCGGTTACGCGAGAATTAGCTCATCATAATGGAAACACGTTCAAAATTCATCTTTATTGCTCAAAAATGGTGTTCGCAATAATGAAATAGGAGACAAACAATAAAACCGGGTTTGTAACACTTTTATTTGCTACAAACCGAGCTGTTACAGAGAGCGATAAAACTGAAGTGTTGTTGTCACTGTAGCAATACGACCCACAAGCAATTGTCGTTGTCACTGTTGGAAAACGATGGTTCGGCGTGCGTCTTATGTTCTTCGTGTTCTTCACAACAGCAGAAAATGGAGTTTTTCTGCCACTTGATTTCTCAACTCTCTGGTTCTTCCTAACTGCTCCCAACTCTCCCGACCCCTCTTGTATGGTACTAAGGAAACCTATTTATACCCGAAAGATGCATCTAATCTCCCCATAACTTAAAAAATTCTTCTCTTTATTATTTTTATTCTCACGGCAATAATTTCCTGTTTTAGTTTCTCCACGCGTTTGCAGCTGTATTTCTTTCCTTCTATACCTTCTTCACGCTCCAGAATATCGATTAAGTCTTCCAAGCACGTGCAGTACACGTTTAAATTCCTCACAACTCGTGCAAGCTCATGTTTTTCCTCCAACTCCCTGTTTGGATTAAACCAAGTTATCCAGCCAAATTTGATCGAAACAAACACCCATACTAGCTTTGTTAGGAAATATCACAACTACCCAACGAATTTCATCCTTTAAGTCTCACCCAAACACCTTCAACTTCCGATCGAAAAATCTGCTGTTAATGAAAATATTTTCCCGCCAAAATTCATTTTTTTGAATTCATGAAGAAGCTGGTCGCCCCTTATCCTGCCTGAGGGTGCGAATTACACTTGCCATGGGGTGCAAATAATAATTTTTGGGCGTAAATAGTAATTTTTCTAGGGTTCCTCCGGCACATTTTGGGGGTGCTTCCGGTGCATTTCTGGGGTGCCTTTAGTACTTTATCCTGGGGTGTAAAACACCACTTTTCGAACCAATTTCGTCGCAAGAGCTTATTTCTCTATAAATACCTACAAAGACATAAAATAACAAAACAAATACAAAATCGAGCACTAACAATATATACAATTGAGACATATTAGACACATAAATGCGTCTATCAAATACCCCCAAACTTATTATTTGCTAGTCCCGAGCAAATTTAATCTACAAAATAAAATCCTAACTCACTGTCGCAGGCATCGCGATTGCACTTAGCGTGTGCAACAAGCCTTTGAACCCCTAAGTAGCCCTAGTGGCCGAGTTATAGTCTCGGGAGGGTTTACAAGAGGTGTACCCACAAAACCTTTACTCTAGACCCTAGCTATCTACGCAGAACCTTGGAATGCACTAAAGAACCTCCTTTGTTGGAATACTTATTGATTACGGGAGGAAGTACCCTGATGCGAAATTCCAATTGTTGTACACGAGTTTGCACTCAAGCATACTAAAATTCATATATAAGTGACATAGCTATACTCAGATAGTCGCACTATGGACATCAATATCCGGAATCAAACAAATCACATGAATAGATTAAGAAGATGGATATAGAAATGGATGGTTGCGAATGGACTTAAATGCCAAGATGAACCTATGACCTAGTGGATTGATATACTGGTCTGGACTAATATCAACACAACTGGCATATACAAGGGAACCAGTGGTCGATAATCCTAAATCTACATCAACTCAGCTGGCATATACAAGGGAACCAGTGGTCGACTTTATATTAAACCTTAAAGACATGATTAGATCTTTTGGATCCAAGCGCATGCTTCTTGTCAGCAGATTACATGGTAATTCCCTAGGATCCTGCGTTCAACGCTTGTTTAGGCGACGGAGACAGGGAGAACACACACATATTGCTATCCAAGTGTTAATATTTATTCCGATTGGTCTAATTGGTCAGTTCTTTTTTTTTTTTTTAGTAACTCAATCACTCTATTTTAACCCAGAAGACATCAACATAAAAATTTGCAAAAATAAAAACAGAAGTAATAAGATGATTCCAAGATACGGTGAAACTATCATGTTATTTCTAACACCTGAGCTCTGTGCTTTTATGAATAGACTCTTTAAATGTTTCCATCTACTCAGATTGGTTCCTCAACTCCTACAATCAAGATGCTTCCATCCACTTAGATTGGTTAGTGCTATCCTTAATAAGCATAAATTTCTAGGCTTTGGAGTTTATTTATTGTAACAAAAAGGTAACAAAAAGTTTCTACCCCACCCCCAAACTTAAATCTAACATTGTGCTCAATGTTTCTAATTAAAGAACAATACCAAAAGTATAAATAACATGAGGAATCAGTAAAGAGAGAAGTCGGAAAGATAGTACCTGGGTGAAGTGGAATCAAAAACCTACAAAAATAATATACAACATACAAACCGCCTCGATGGTCAATCAAGGTAAACAGGGTCCTCCAGAGGGACCTCCTCAACATCACCTGTAGGAAAAGGCTCTAAAAAGGGCTTCAATCTCTAACCGTTAACCTTTGAAGAACTACTACCGTCTGGTGTCTCAATCTCAATAGTGCCATGAGGAAAAACTGTACGGACAACAAAAGGACCGGTCCACCGAGAGCACAACTTCCCGGGAAATAAATGCAAACGAGTGTCATACATAAGAACTTTTTGACCTGGAGAAAATGACTTTTGTAAAATATTCTTATCATGCACAAGTTTCATTTTGTTCTTATACTCCTTAGCACTATCGTATGCATCTCTACGAATCTCGTCCAACTCATTGAGCTGGAGCTTTCTGTGAGATCCATCCTTGTCAAGTGAAAAATTTAGTTGCTTAACAGCCCAATATGCTCTATGTTCTAACTCAACAGGTAAGTGACATGCCTTGCCATACACAAGTCGATAAGGTGACATTCTAATGGGGGTCTTAAACGCAGTACGGTAAGCCCATAAGGCATCAGTAAGCCTAGACGACCAGTCTTTCCGATTAGGATTAACTGTTTTCTTTAATATACGTTTTATCTCCCTATCGGAAACCTCTACCTGACCACTAGTCTGTGGATGATACGAGGTAGCTACTTTATGTGTAATACCATATTTCTTCATCAAAACCCTAAAAGGTCCATTACAAAAGTGCGACCCTCCATCACTAATTATAGCTCGCGGTGTACCAAAACGGGTAAGTATATTATCTTTCAAGAACTCAATTACAACCCTATGGTCATTGGTTTTACACGCAACCTCCTCAATCCACTTAGAGACATAGTCTACAGTGACAAGGATGTATAGGTTACCAAAAGAATTAGGAAACGAACCCAGAAAGTCAATACCCCACACATCAAAGACCTCAATAACTAAAATAGGGTTCAAGGGCATCATGTTCCTACGGGAAATGGTTCCTAATTTCTGGCAACGTTCACAAGTAACACTGTAACTGTAGGAATCTTTAAACAACGAAGGCCAATAGAATCCACACTGCAATATCTTAGCAGCAGTCTTCTTAGCACTAAAGTGACCCCACAAGCATGATCATGACAAAAGGAAAGAATACATGACTGATCAATCTCAGGTATACATCTCCTAATAATCTAGTCTGGATAATACTTAAACAAATAAGGATCATCCCAAAATAAATGCTTAACCTCAGCTAAAAATCTAGAACTATCTTGTTTACCCCAATGTTGTGGCATTCGACCAGTAACAAGATAGTTCACTATATTCGCATACCAAGGTAATTGGGTAACAAAGAACAGTTGTTCATCAGGAAAACTATCTCTAACAGGAGGGGAATCATAGGGGGTATCCACAACAAGCCTAGAAAAGTGGTCTGCTACTACATATTCTGCACCTTTTTTTCCTCTAATGTCTAAGGAAAATTCCTGCAACAATAGGATCCATATAATCAATCTTGGTTTTGTATCCTTCTTGGAAAGAAGATACTTCAAAGATGCATGATCAGTGAAGATTATGACCTTAGAACCTAAGAGATAGGGTCTAAACTTGTCTAAGGCGAACACAATGGCTAACAGTTCCTTCTCTGTAGTAGTATAGTTCAACTGGGCATCATTAAGAGTTTTGCTAGCATAGTAAATCACATGGAGTAATTTGTTTTCTCGCTGACCTAGCACAACACCAATAGCA
This sequence comes from Papaver atlanticum, assembly GCA_023531105.1. Classification (NCBI taxonomy): domain Eukaryota; kingdom Viridiplantae; phylum Streptophyta; class Magnoliopsida; order Ranunculales; family Papaveraceae; genus Papaver; species Papaver atlanticum. The sequence continues at coordinate 88,228 of JAJJMB010012638.1, forward strand.
AAATCTGAAGCATCGCACATGATCTCAAAGGGTAGGTTCCAGTTGGGTGCCTGGACTATGTGGGCGGTAGTGAGTAGAGTCTTAAGCTTCTCAAAAGCCTCTAAACAAGCATCATCAAAGACGAACTTAACATCTTTTGCAAGCAAATCGCAAAGAGGTCTAGAAATCAACCTATAATCCTTAATGAATCGACGATAAAAACCTGCATGTCCTAAGAATGACCTAATATCTCTTACGGTTTTTGGGACCTGTAAAGTCTTAATAAGGTCAACTTTGGCTTTATCTACCTCTATACCCTTAGAAGATACGATATTCCCTAAAACAATTCCTGAACGAACCATGAAATGACATTTCTCCCAATTAAGCACTAAATTCTTCTCCTTACACCTAGTCAAAACTAATGACAAATGATGCAAGCACTCATTAAAAGACGAACCAAACACTTAAAAATCATCCACAAAGACCTCTAAGAACCGTTCTACCATGTCAGAAAATATGCTCATCATACAACGATGAAAAGTCGCAGGGGCATTACAAAGCTCGAAAGGCATGCGTCTATACGCAAAGGTACCAAAGGGACAGGTAAAAGTAGTTTTTTCTTGGTCTTCCGGGGCAATAACGATCTGATTATATCCGGAGTAGCTATCTAAGAAGCAGTAGTGACTACGTCCAGCTAATCTCTCTAGTATTTGGTCAATGAAAGGAAGGGGAAAGTGGTCCTTCCTAGTGACCTTGTTCAATTTCCTATAGTCAATACAAACACGCCAACCTGTGGTCACTCGGGTTGGGATTAACTCATTGTTCTCTTTATGGACTACAGTAATACCGGATTTCTTGGGGACAACCTGAACAGGGCTTACCGACTTGTTGTCTGAAATAGGGTAGATAATGCCTGCATCTAACAACTTAAGAACCTCGGTTCAAACTACCTCTTTCATATTAGGGTTTAGTCGACGTTGCATCTCCCTAGAAGGTTTGGTATCTTCCTCTAAATAAATCTGATGCATACAAACAGTAGGACTTATACCCTTAATGTATGCTATGGTCCATCCTAAAGCTTCCTTGTTGTTTTGAAGGACGGTTACTAGCCTACTTTCCTGATCACTATCCAAGTTGGATGCTATAATCACAGGTAAAGTTTCAGATGGGCCTAAAAACACATACTTCAAGGTATCTGGTAATGGTTTAAGGTCCAACTTAGGAGGCTCTTCTAACGAAGGAACTAGAGTAGACTCAGAAACTGGTAGTGGTTCGAACTTAGGTTTCCAAACATTACTAGTGTCCAACAAAGGGGTTGAATCTAACAAAGCATTCACCTCATTAATCACATTATCATTATAAAAATCAATCCCAAAGTGGGCTAGGCATTTTCTAGTGGATCTTCTAACAAAGTGTTTGGTAATGACTCCTCGACTAATGTTCCTATCATGTTGACCTCTTCTATGCTCTAGTCATCTAATTCAGAGGGCAGCTTACTAATATGAAAAATGTTCAGCTCAATGGTCATGTTACCAAAAGACAAATTCATAATACCGTTTTGACAGTTGATGATCGCATTGGATGTAGCTAAAAACGGGCGACCTAGAATTACCGGTATCTGGTTCTCTGGGTCAGGGACAGGTTGGGTATCTAGGATAACAAAATCCACTGGATAAATAAAATTGTCTACCTCAATAAGAACATCCTCGATCACACAACGAGGAATTTTCACGGACCTATCAGCTAACTGAAGTGTTATCTGGGTAGGTTTCATCTCACCAAGTCCTAGCTTAAGGTACACATGCTATGGGAGTAAGTTCACAGTGGCTCCTAAGTCAAGCAGCGCTTTCTCAACACGGTATTTCCCTATTGTGCAAGCAATGGTAGGGGAACCTGAGTCTTTATACTTAGGAGTAGTGGTGTTCTGAATAATAGAACTCACATGACTAGCTAGGAAGGATTTCTTCTGGACACTAAGCTTACGCTTTCGTGTACACAAGTCTTTAAGGAACTTGGCATAAGCGGGAATCTGCTTAATCGCATCTAATAAAGGAAGGTTGATAGTAACTTGCTTAAAAACCTCCAATATATCATTAAAGTTGGACTCCCTCTTAGTTGGAACTAGCAGCTGTGGAAATGGGGATCTGGGAACAAAGTCGGGCTCAACAGGACCCTCATTGGTCTCTTTGGAGACTCTATCAGTCTCTTAATTTTCTGGATCGGAAAAGTGAACTACGGCATGTTCACTGTCAGGAATTGCAACCTTGTTGTCAACTTTCTTTCCACTCCTAAGGGTTGTAACAGAATTCACATGACGATATGATTTCTCTCCTTTAGGGTTAGGATCAGTATGACTAGGGACTTTCCGTCATCTCTCTCACTTAGAATCTTAGCCATTTCGCCAACTTGAAGTTCTAACTTAGCAAGAGTCTTGGTACTATATTGAAAATTCTGCTTGGTTTCCTCTTGAAAACTAGCCTGGTTCTTTATTAACATATATTGGGTCTGTGCGAACATGTCTTGGCTCTTTTTTAATATACTAAGAGATTCCTCTAAGCTAGTTATTCTATTATCAGAAGGGTTCTGGAATTGGGTTTGACCTGAAGAGTTCTTATTATAACCAAAACCTGGGGGAAGCTGAGAATTCCTAGACTGGCCTTGACTCTGTTCTTTAGACCTAGAGAAATTAGGATGGTTTCTCCAAAAAGGGTTGTAGGTCTCCGAGTATGGGTCAAACTTATGATGGTTTTCAAATCTAGCCTTGTTATAGACAACATGGGCTTGCTCTTCACTAACCTGACCTTCCCAAAACGAGTTATTGGGTTCTATTCCACAACTAGAGACTTGAGAGGCTCTAATCCTATCATCAGGTTCAACAAAAGACTTATGTTTAGACTGATTCAATTCCAAAGCTTCTAACCTTCTTGACAAAGCAGTAAACTTAGCATCTGACCCAAAGCTTGTATCTACCACATTGGTGCTATTTCTATTGACCAAGAGTCTTTTTGTGGGTTCAACACAAGACTCCCACTGTTGGGATTTTTCAGCGACAACTTCTAAGAAATAAAACGCTTCATCATCTTTTTTACTAGTGAACTCACCAGCGCACAAAGACTCGACCATGGTTTTGGTCGAATAGTCTAAACCATCATAAAGAATCTCTACTAGTTTGATTTTCTCAAACCCATGGTGAGGACATTGGGATAGGAGATCATTGAATCTCTCTAAAAACCTATAAAGAGATTCTCCCTCTTGTTGAACACTAGCACTAATTTTCTGCCTAACAGCTGCAGTTTTATGCTTAGGGTAAAATTTCAAATAGAATGCAGCAATAAGTTCCTGCCATGTTTCTATGGATTCTGATGGTAAGTTTTTCAGCCAGGTCTTGGCTTTATCTCTCAAGGAAAAGGGGAACATCCTAAGTTTCAATACTTTGTCACTAAGGTCTTTAATCTTAATTGTTCCACAAATTTCTTCAAAGTCCCTAACGTGAAAGTAAGGGTTTTCATCATCTTTTCCTAAGAATATAGGGATCATCTGAAGAATACCAGGTTTCAACTCATAATTAGCCGTAGAGGCTGGCAACTTAATGCACGATGGTCGGTTGGTCCTAGTTGGGTACATGTACTCCTTCAAAATTGTCATTGTTGGCACAGTAAAAATCCTAGGGGTGAATTCCTCACTAAGACTTAAATTCTCAAAACTGAAGTTTCCAAAAATAGGGCTCTCCAAAGAAGAGTCTTCGAGCTCCCCGTTTACAAAAGAAGAACCTCTAGGCTCGTCACTAATCAAACGGCCAAAAGTATCTCTTTTCCAAGCACGCTCACTAATGGACTCGAGTGATTTTGGCATACACTAACAAAAAAAAAAAAAAAAAAAATCCTAAGGAAGGGAGGTTCTAAGCAAACACACAGCAGGCTGACTCCAACAAAGCAAACCTAAAGATTTCTAGCAAACAACAAGCATGATGGCTCCACTTAGATTGTTTCTAGACCAGCTTCTAATCCTTCGAAAGGGAATTCGTTACAATCTATGCAAACCTCTCTGGAATCAATCTGAGCTAATGTAAGTTGAATAGAGACAAGGGAAGCTCAATGGAGCTTTGATACCCAGACCACACTGGCAAAACATTCACTTGGGTTACAAGGCGGCACGCTCAACTTACATTAACCATCATGAACTTCAAAGTATGCTTAAAAGAGCAACCAATATTTTTCGAATGACTTTCCTATTAAGCTCGTTACCCTATAGGTCTCGTTCTAATCATTATTTTAAGCTTAGGTTCGCGTAGGTTATGTGTTCCTAAGGAGGGAAAAAGGGAAACGGTGATGAAATCCGAGTCCCTATCTTTATTTGGCCAATCCTTGATCTTTACTAAAAAATTAAACCGTTTTCAGTCCTCAACATATCTGCACCTTAAGGAAGACAGTAAACCCGCTGACAGGGGATTCGCGGGTGTTTAGAAGCTTACCTCCCGTACCAGACGGGGGATGAAACGCTGAAGTCGACTCGGGCCACGACTCCTATGTCATGTACGAACCCGAGGGGCCGAGACGATATCGTAATCGTCGTCCTTCTAGGCAAACAGTTTAATATTTAAAACTACCCTTCCGTAGGGTTTAAAAATAAAAGAATAATGTCCCAAAGTCCACAGTCCAAAGTCCAAAAATAAAGTGCAAAAGAAAAAAAAAATACAAAAATAAAAGATATCCTAATACAACTTCTAAAAATAAAATCTAAGGAAATAAAAACTAAAAAAAAATCTAAAAACCTAATAAAATAAAAATTCTTTGTCTTTCTTTTCCTTTTCTTTTAGCTTTTATCTTTGGTTTCTAATCTCTCAGTTACAAAAGTCTTTGGCTTAAATTCTTTTCGGTCCAAACTCCAAACCTGTAGCACAAAGAAATATACCCAAAAAAACGTAAAATAGAACAAAGAGAAAATAATAAAAATATATAAAAACTCCAACTTAAAAACAAGTCCGCGTCGGCGGCGCCAAAAATTGATGTGTTTTCAATTTTGTTGTAGTAAAAGGTTTGTTGAGACTTGTGAAAGCAATTGATTCTAGACTTATTTAAACTAAAAATAGAGAAAACTAATTCCAAATTTTATTTCAAGAATGAAAATACCAATTATTCATGCATAGATTATCTAAACAAAGTATAACCTATCTAATTGAATCACAACTAATTAAGAAAATAATGCAAACAATTAAAATCATGCAAAGCAGTGATTGAGTAAATTATAAAATAAAAATTAGAGAAAAATAGAATAGTTACCAATTATTCATGCATAAATAGCTTCCTCCGTGCCTTGGTTACGCGAGAATTAGCTCATCATCATGGAAACACGTTCAAAATTCATCTTTATTGCTCAAAAATGGTGTTCACAATAATGAAATGGGAGAAAAACAATAAAATCGGGTTTGTAACACTTTTATTTGCTACAAACCGAGCTGTTACAGAGAACGATAAAACTGAAGTGTTTTTGTCACTGTAGCAATACGACCCACAAGCAATTGTCGTTGTCACTGTTCGAAAACGACTGTTCGGCGTGCGTCTTATGTTCTTCGTGTTCTTCACAACAACAGAAAATGGAGTTTTTCTGCCACTTGATTTCTCGACTCTCTGGTTCTTCCTAACTGCTCCCAACTCTCCCGACCCCTCTTGTATGGTACTAAGAAAACCTATTTACACCCGAAAGATGCATCGAATCTCCTCCATAACTTCAACAATTCTTCTCTTTATTATTTTTATTCTCACGGCAATAATTTCCTGTTTTAGCTTCTCCACGCGTTTGCAGCTGTATTTCTTTCCTTCTATACCTTCTTCACGCTCCAGAATATCGATTAAGTCTTCCAAGCACGTGCAGTACACGTTTAAATTCCTCAAATCTCGTGCAAGCTCATGTTTTTCCTCCAACTCCCTGCTTGGATTAAACCAAGTTATCCAGCCAAATTTGATCGAAACAAACACCCATACTAGCTTTGTTAGGACATATCACAACTACCCAACGAATTTCATCCTTTTAGTCTCACCCAAACACCTTCAACTTCCGATCGAAAAATCTGCTGTTAGTGAAAATATTTTCCCTCCAAAATTCATTTTTTTGAATTCATGAAGAAGCTGGTCGCCCCTTATCTTGCCTGAGGGTGCGAATAGCACTTGCCCTGGGGTGCAAATAGTAATTTTTGGGCGTAAATAATAATTTTTCTGGGGTTCCTCCGGCACATTTTTGGGGTGCTTCCGGTGCATTTTTAGTGTGCCTTTAGTACTATATCCTGGGGTGTAAAACACCACTTTTCGAACCAATTTCGCCGCAACAACTTATTTCTCTATAAATACCTATAAAGACATAAAATAACAAAATAAATACAAAATCGAGCACTAACAATATATACAATTGAGACATATTAGACACATAAATGCGTCTATCACTATACACATTTGAGATTTCGAGCTAAGTATATCTCGCTTATATATTTCTCGAAATATGTGTTGGCAAGCTTTCTCTTTAGCCATGTTCATCTTTACTCGTGACGAAAGTCATGTTGACATTCCAATAACTTGAAAATTGCTTTGATGCTAATAGTGTGTGAAAACGGCTATTGTCATTATAGAAGAATGTTTCAATGATTTGAATGTAGAGTTGATAATGTAACCGTCTTTGGATATAAGCATATATAGTGAGTTCGCACATTAGTGTATAAATCCATAAACCGGGAGCCAAGTGTATGCATATGTGTGTATACGAAATTGGTGAAGGAGACAAGATAAGTATGCGTACCCGTACGCATGCTGGCGGAAGTTTTCGAACCGAAAATATCTGCATGGTTTGGGAATTACAAACTCCTAAACTAGTCACCTTAAGTATGCGTACCCGTATGCATACTGGCAGAAGTTTTCGAACCAAAAATTTCTTCCGAGTTTGGAAACTTAACAAACTCAAAATCCGATTGCTTAAGTACGCATACCCGTACGCATACTTAAGCTGGTTATTTTTATCAAATCGGTATGTTCATGACCTTAAACATTTAAATCTTAAGGAATGCAATCTTTGCAAACCGTGGCTATAATGTTCATGATTGATTCAAGTGAATCAAACCGATTTTGCTTCAATTGTGTTCTTGTATAATTCATAAGAATATAGCAATTGAATAATTCATTAACTAGTTTCATTTGAGTCATTTGAACTACTTATGGTTAAGATGAATAAGGTTGATATGAGAGTAATCATATGGATAACCTCGGTTAACTATTTGTGAACCAACATGGTGTACACGTTTAGGTACGGCTACATAAACCTAAATGAGGGTACATTTCATTTGTGTGTAACAAGCTAAGTTCGATCTAACGGTTGAAAGATATTAGCTTGGTCGAATCGGGGTTTTCATCTAACGGTGATTATTGAATGCTTTGTTACCAAGGTAACTTGGATTGCAAACCCTTATTTGAAAACTATATAAGGGAGAACTCTAGCAACTGGGAAACCTAATCCCCACACCTCCTGTGTGTTACTAGTTGCATAACTAGAGTCGATTCTCCTTTAACCTTAGGTTTCTTCTCGAGACCCTGTAGGTTAACGACTTGAAGACTTCATTGGGATTGTGAAGCCAGACCAAACTATTCTCTTTGTAGTTGCGTGATCTGATCTTGTTGTTTCTATCGTGTTGAGTTCAATTGAAATAATTGACTTGATATTTTATATCTCTGATAAACAATATAGAAAAGTAATCACAAACATCTTCGTCTCATCGTTTGTGATTCCACAATAACTTGTTTCGCTAGTCGATTAAGTTTATTGTGAGGTGATTGATAATACTAAGCTGTTCTTCGGGAATATAAGTCCGGCTTATCAATTGGTTCCTGTTCACCTTGATTTATCAAAACACGGAACAAAAACTCTTGGGTATTTCTGTGGGAGACAGATTTATTCAATCCTATAGACTTTTCTGTGTGATACAGATTTGTTTATAAAGTCTTCGACTTTGGGTCGTAGCAAATCTTGGTTGTGGGTGAGATCATCTAAGGGAATCAAGTGCGTAGTATCCTGCTGGGATCAGAGACGTAAAAGCGCAACTGTACCTTGAATCAGTGTGAGATTTATTAGGGTTCAACTACAGTCCAGTCCGAAGTTAATTTGTAGTAGGCTAATGTCTGTAGCGGCTTAATACAGTATGGTGTTCAATCTGGACTAGGTCCTAGGGTTTTTCTGCATTTGCGGTTTCCTCGTTAACAAAATTCTGGTGTCTGTGTTATTTCTTTTTTGCATTATATTTTGTTATATAATTGAAATATCACAGGTTATGCATTAATATCAATCAATTAGAATATCCAACCTTTGGTTGTTGATTTACATTGATTTACACTTGAACATTGGTCTTTGGTACCGTTCAAGTAATTCCTCTTATATTCAATCGGGCTCGCAGATTTCTATTTGCTGATTGCGGATTGAATTAAGAGTTAGGGATATTTACACTCTTTGATATACTTTACTCTAGATTGAGTCTTACTGTCTAATTGATTCTCTAGAAAGTGTATTGGAGTAAGTCCTCTCAGATTGCCAAACGAATTGTTGGGTGTGGTTGTTAGACCCCCGCATTTTCACAATGCAATTATCTAGTTTCCCACCAACGGTACTCATAGAGCTTCTTGATCACACATAAGTCTTTAAATGAGCGGTCGTAAGAGATTTCACCTAATTAGGATACTTTCCTCTCCAGATAGACGCACCAGAAACAACAAGAATGAAGTTTGCCTTGCTCTTAGGATAGTTTGCAAGAAATGCAAACTCAAGTATTTATACACCAAGGTTGTTTGGACATCAAGGAAATTCCAAAACCGAAAATATTATCAAGATATTCACATTAGGGTATGATTTGGAATTGTGATGTGATTTTATAGTCCAAAATTAACCAACATCTATTACTATTAAATCAATAAAATTTCTGATCTCTAGTGTAATTTTTCTTCATAACCATTGAAATAACCAAGATGAAGATATCTTTGAAACTCTAACCGTTGTCTTGATACCCTTCACGTGCCATTGCCATATGACTAGAATTTCCAATTATTGTAAACTTGTAATTGAAGATATTATCGGATAGGTTCAACTATTTAACACCAGACATGTGAGAGATTTCAACTGGTACGGTACCAGAAAATGAGTTACCAACAAAGTTAGATTTACAAAGTTTGTAAGAATCTCATAAAATATAAATCCATTTACAATGTTTCGTAGAAATATTCTGCTTGACAATGAGTTCTCTTGGATAATTTGATTTTAAGGAAAGTAAAACTTGGAATTCTTGGATTTTTAGTTTTATACTTTTATTGTAATTTGGTTATGATGATGATGTAAAACAAACCTTAGACATTCCTTTTTAATGGCTTGGAGTTTTAGTGACGCCTTGGAAAGCTAGTCCAATTTTGTAACAAACTAATTTTATTGGTTGGTCTAATCAAACCGTTGTCTATTTATTAAATTAGTTATTTTATTTTTATTTGAATTCAAAATGATACCTAAAAGAGACAAGTAATGCATATCCATCCTAAATTTCAGTGATTTTAAAACAAGAAATAGGTAATCTAGCGTAACTTTTTTCGCTGATGTCTTTTCGGTGTTTCCTGAGTTTCCTCCTAAGAAACTATTTATCTTATTGAATCAGACGTAGAAAAAAATATCTTTTTTTGTTATATATATATATATATATTTGGCTACTTTTTTGTCACTTTCAACTTCGCATCTACTGATGCTCTTTAGTGTATAAATAAAAAAAGGTTCCACGCTTATCTATTCATTGCTGCAAAACGCCCTGAACTCACGCCTTGGTTATTGATTGTCTATCAGGTTTTTTTTAGAGGGCTTTGAATCCCAAAAAAAAGCCCTAGACGTATATTGGACTCTTTTGTAGCAATAAAATACCCTAGAACAATGCGGATTCTCTGGCTAAACATGTCAGGAAATTTAAAATTCCTAAATCATGGTAATCATCATGCCCAAATTTTATACCTCAGCAAGTGATTGCTGAGATGAACAATATAATTTTGATTTAAAAGTTTCAATAAACTTATTTTGCATAAAAATAAATAATACCTAGAACAATTTTATTACCTCATTTAAGGCGTGAAAAAGCGGGGGTCTAACTACCACACCTATTATTTTGTTTAGGCAATCTGTGTAGACTAACTCCAATATACTTCCAAGAGAATCAACTAGACAGTCAGACTCAATCAAGGAAAATACATCCAAGAGTTATATCTTTGTTTCTCAATGTAATCAGCAAATCAAACAGATAGAAATCCATGAGCCTGATTATTATGAGAAACAACTTGAACTGTACCAAAGACCAATGTTCAAGTGTCAATCAATTTATATCAACAACCAAAAGTTGGATTATCTAATTGATTGAACTATGCACAACCTGTGATATTTCAATTATATAAACAAATATAATACAGAAAAGAAATAGCACAGACACCATAAAATTTGTTAACGAGGAAACCGCAAATGCAGAAAAACCCCGGGACCTAGTCCAGATTTGAACACCACACTATATTAAGCCACTACAGACTCTAGCCTACTACAAGTTAACTTCGGACTGGAATGTAGTTGATCCCTAACCAATCTCACACTGATTAAGGTACAGTCGCGTTCCTTACACCTCTGAATCCCAGCAGGACTTTACGCACTTGATTCCCTTAGCTGATCTCACGAAGAATTGATAAACAAATATGTCTCACATAGAAAAGTCTATTGAATAGATAAATCTGTCTCCCATAGAATTACCTACGAGTGTTTGTTCCGTCTTTGGATAAATCAAGGTGAACATGAACCAATTGATACACCAGACTAATATTCCCGAAGAACAACCTAGTAATATCAATCACCTCACAATGATCTTAACCGTATGGAAGCAGAACAAGATATTGTGGAATCACAAACGATGAGACGAAGATGTTTGAGACTACTTTTTATCTTACCTATCGGAGATTTAATCTCGAGAAAATCTTAGAGAAGATAGTACTCAATACGATAGAACAAAGTAAGATCAGAACACGCCACTAAAGAGAAAATAATTGGGTCTGGCTTCAGAATTCCAATGAAGTTTTTAAGTCGTTAACCTATAATGGTTTTAGAAAAACCTAGGTTAAAGGAGAATCGACTTTAGTCACAACTAGTATCACACAGGAGGTGTGGGGATTAGGTTTCCCAGTTGCTATAGTTCTCCCTTATATAGTCTTCAAATCAGGCTTTGCAATCAATGTTACCTTGGTAAAAAAAGCATTCAATATTCACCGTTAGATGAAAACCTGATTAGATTCAAGCTAATATCTTTCAACCGTTATATTGAACTTAGCTTGTTACACACAAATGAAATGTGCCTTCATTTAGATATGGGTAACCGTACCTAAACGTGTACACATGGTTAACTCAATAATAGTTAACCGAAGTTAGCCATATGAACACTTTCATATCAACCTTGTTCATCTTAATCACAACTAGTTCAAATGACTCAAATGAAACTAGTTATAGAGTTGCTCAATTGTTTATATTCCCATAGAAGTATACAAGACACAATTGAAGCAAAATCGATTTTCATTCAATTGAATCAATTCATGAACATTATAGCCACGATTTGCAAAGATTGCATTCCTTATTATATAAATATATTTGTTCATGAAAAAACCGATTTTAGAACTTAACCCACTAAGGTATGCAAACGGGTACGCATACCTAGAGTTCCCAGACCTGGTCAGTTCGCCAGTATGCAAACGGTTACGCATACTGTCATTCACGACCAACATCAGTTGAATTAGTATGCAAACGGGTACGCATACTAGATTCCCGGACCTGAACTGTTATGCCAGTACGCATACGGGTATGCATACTAAGACTTCAACTGTTAAACCAGTACGCACACGGGTATGCATACTATGGTTCCCGGACTTGGAGTAACTTGCAACAGTTAGCATACAAGTACGCATATTGTGTTATATCCAATCAATGGTTAATTGTTCTAAACTCCATTTTAATCATTGAAACATTCTTAGAAGATGGGAATAACTATCTCACACAAACTATTAGCTTCAAAGCAATTTTCAAGTGATCAATAGATCAATATGAAACATTCCGAGTCTACATCAAATGACTGTCCCACACAAATCATGTAAGATGTTACAAGGCCATTTTCACATGATCATCTTTTGACTTTTGTCAAGAATAAAAGATGAACTTGGTTAAAGAGAAATCTTACCAACATATATTTCGAGAAATATGTAAGCGAGTTAAACTCAGCTCGAAATATCAAATGTGTATAATGTAAAGTCTATATAACTATATGATAGACGCATTTATGTGTCTATTTTCATCTCTTTTATGTATAGTGTTAGTACCCATTTTTGTACTAATTTTGGTATTTTATCCCTTGTAGGTGTTTTTGGAAAAATAGGCTTTTGAGGCAAAATTGGCTCGAAAAGTTGTTAAAGGCTCCTGGGAGGACATTTGCTATTCGGACTCTCACTTTGGATAAGGGGTAACCCATTTCCAAGCAGCTACTAAGCACAGACCGGGACTGGATAGGGGGAGGTCACATTTCTTTACATTTTCAAAAACAGAAAATTGGCGGGAAAATTTTCAGAAAACAGACGGATTTTGGGTCGGATTTTTGATCGATTTTTAGGGAGATTAAAGGGATGAATTTGATTGGGTTCATTCCTATGGACCTAACAGGCGAGGTAAGGGTGTTGGAATGGATCCAA